>JARACY010000453.1:0-93829 GCA_029255725.1 Scrobipalpa atriplicella
AGTTTAAAAATAATAGGTGATTATTATAATCGAGGTAACGAAAATAATGTAGTTTTTATGTTAGCACGCTTCGTTCAGGTGACGAGTGCTGATTATATCAGCGGCTTTACACAGTTTAGTCACTCACAAAATACTGTCTTCCTATTAAATATTTGGGTGAAAAGAAAGACCATTCATAAATTGTATCTATCTATAGTGTAAAATTTATTTCAATAAAACAATTAAACCTGTATATTTATATATTTTTAGTATGACTTAAAACAAATACTTTTCTCAGGTTATAACAGGTGGAGTTTCATAAATTGAATTGAATTTGATGATGACGATGGTAAATACTAGTACAGTAGATAGGTAAGTAGTTTGCTCATTGCATAAAAAGTAAAGTATGCCTTATTTATAAAAGTTATAAATTAAATTTGTGGGGTCATAATTCGAGTGTTGGGCGCTCGTTACATTGTTCGTAGCAGGCCTCATTACAGCAGCTATGACACCGTTAAAAGCGCTAGATATGTAATTACCACCCACCGTGACTTATGATATCGCGTTCATTAAATTTTATGAATAATTTACACCGGAAATTTCAACAATAGCCCACTGTTTTTACTATATTCGTATTAAAAAATATGCAAATCGATCGCATTACGGCGGATGTACATTTTAGTAATAATGTCAATGTATTTGCATGTAAATTAGGTTTGCTTCCGCGGATGTTACAATTACAAATTTATTGTAATTTGCAGTATACCGTCATAGTTATAAACTGCAGTACAATAAAATTATGCAGGTCGGTGCAGCTTCCGCCGGAGTTTCATTTTGATAACGAGCTGTGCTGTTATTAAATGCTAATTGATCCTATAGTGCGACATTTCTAAACTGGTGTGTCAGTTTGTGTAACTCATTCGATGTTTATTTTTTTGTCAAAATATAATATAATTATTATTTTCATTTAATAAATAGCATACGGCTAGCTTGATGGTAAACGGGCATCGTAGCCCATGACACCTACAACAGCTGCTCCAGATACGCTCTACACTAAATTCGTGAGATAGCAAACCGTAAGGCTCACCCTGAGAACCAAATTATCTCATGTGCCAGTAATTTTTCTACATTCTACGTTCTTTAGACTAAAATTTAAGTATTTAATAAACAAGTGGCACCGGATCTGGTAGTTAACTATAACTATACTCGTGAAGCTGCTACGAGAGTGCTACGAGAAATCAACATTACACAAATTATACATAAGTCATCTTTAAAAATCAAGCTCAGAACCGTCCATTATTTCTCTGTATAAATAAACAAACAAAACAAACCGCACGTATCAGCGGTAGAGTAACAACATACAGACAAACAGTACCGCTACCTGACGAGAGATGGCGCTAGTGTTGCCGATCGGAAACTACGTTGCATTCGTAGCTCGTTCGTAGCACATTTCGTAGATATTTTTAAGTTAATTTTATTTATCGTTTGGTATTAAAATTTACAATCATAATTTTCAAGATAAAAGAAATAAATAATTTGACATCGGAAATGGATGAAAAATATCTCAATTTTTACAACGGCGGGATTGTTCAAAATTTGCATGAAATGTTTTCTTTGTCAACGAAAAGCGGATTGCAAGGCCGTCGGTAGAGAAGAGTCGGTGCGGTAGTGCAAGTGCATCGTACCGCCAACGGCCGGCGGGCGCCGACGGCCGAGCGCGGCAGAAAGTGCAGCGGAGGAGGTCACGTGGTGCAGGCTGCACCGACCGCCCCCGGCCCGCCCCACGCCCCGCCCCTCCCACCTCCCCCTGCGCCTCAACCTCACTCGACCACACTTGTTTTGATGTAAGGTGTCCAGCACTACTGGCTATGCAAAACTCATGCCTCGCGAAAGGTGGGAACTTCTATCCCTGTCGTTTTTGCAAGGTAAGGCAAACTTTTGAATCTGCATGCTTTAACTGCATCTTCGCAAGCTTTTAAACTTTCCCGGTGATATTTATTGAGCTATGCAGATTTTCTGTTTGGATTCTCTAATGTAATTTATACTTTATTTTTGTTTTATTATAACTGCTCATTGACTATGTCAGTTTTAAAGTTGGAAACTTATCTTACAAAGTTGATCAATAGTAAACTCAACTTATTTCTTATTGTAATCTTTTCATTCTTTCTATACATACTACCTATTTAAGTATGAGATGTCTAAAAATCTTTGAAATAAAAATAAGCCAGATCAACGTGACAGATTCAGGCTTTTTATGAAGCCAAAAAAGACTCTCGTCTAAATACCTGACCCAAAGTCAAAACGTGTTCAAAGGTTGTCAAAAACCAAAATGTTAGTTTACTTTTGTTAAACTTGCTATTAACAAGTGATCCGTGCGTATACTTGTTTGGTTAACCGACCTGTCACGTGGGCAGTTTTTGTTTGCCTTTCTCCAAGTCTTACCAATAATTTCAGATTTGAAATAACTGTCACATAACTGCTTCGTTTTACTAACAGCCTCTATACAGCTAAAATGTTCTCAACTTACCTAAGTTCTTAATGTTTCTAGGTATGTGTATTAGGTATAAATTGGATTTTTTAAGGGGCGGTCCCATCAAGTTATAAACGAGTTTATGAGAAGATAAACAGTGTGTCAAAAATTTCGATCCCACGACCATCTTTTTTAGGCATTTTTGTATGGGAAACCATCTGTTTACAAATGGTTTACGAGTGGTTTGCGTTACCTAATGGTTTACGAGGGGTTAATCATACATGACACGAGTTTAGCTTTAACCATCCCGTTGGCAAGGCAACCATGGTGACATACGTCCATAAATGACTTCTATTGTCATTTCTATTTGGGCCGTATTTAAATTTAAAATCGTTTTTCTGAAAAATACGAAGCACAGACAGAAACTTTGAATGCAGAAATAAAAACAGCAAATTGGAATCTCTAGAACAAACCCAAAAAGTTCAAAGTTTTATAAACATTTTTAGTGACTGTGATCATAGTACCTATGATGTTCAACAATAATGAATGACCTACAATATGTAAACATAACAAACACGTAAGTAAATTTTGATATGTTAAATCATGATATACCATAGTAATAAACGAAATAAAGGTACAAAATTAGTGACTATTCCTAGGTAGGTACTGAAAGAACTTGCGATAGATTTCATTCACCTGCATCCAAGATTATTTAGCCCTTCTGCAAAAATGCTATTCAAGTTGATACCTATCATCATTTTCCTAGCCTTCCGCAACCCAGAAGGGAAACCAGACCTAATCTTAGATTAGGTTACACAACCTTTGACCTCCTGCCAAGGAGGCCGCGGCCCTATTCACTACACCATCTGGGCTTCCTACATCATCCGGGCTTCTCAAGTTGATACCTACCTATCATATTTTAATATTTATTTGTATGTTTTATTATTATTAGCACGGACTAAAGGATGAAGTGGACATTGCTGCTGCTTTCTGTTTTGGGAAGATGATGTACAAATCCCTATAATACGCTACACCTACGTTTATTTGTCGCGTGTACTGTATGTATTTTAGCTATTCCGCAAACAATGTATTGAAGTTGATTTGATTCCTATGGCAGACGCATATAATGCTGGGAACTAGGAGACGATTTAAAAACTCTGACATCAGAGTTCATCGGGTCACACTTAGACTCGAAGAAGAATATTTTGTATAGGTATAGGACCCAATAATTTGTTTTTAGAAGTTAGAAGTTCCTTCATTTTATGCTGCTTGTGCGTATAGGAACCTAATTAATTGTAATTTAGTTGTTATTCGATTATATTCCTAATATTTGTATCTTGTTCCAGCCTTTAAGAAGATAACAAATAATAACGTTGTTTACAAAAGAAAAGAAAGTATTGATACAGAGGTATTTACAACTAAGTTAATACCTAAGTAACTGCCTTGCCTGTGTGGTGCCGGATTAGAATAGCATCACCCCATCACTTCCTGCGGGTGTCGTAAAAGGCGACTAAAGGATTAATCCAGGGAATGGGCAGCAGCGTTCCCTGTTATACCCGCCTGCCAAGCGTGGTGAGTATGGCATATACCCCCAATTTTGGGGAGGCCTATGTCCAGCAGTGGACTGTTGTGGCTGATGATGATGAACTGCCTCTGCGGTCTGTTGGTCTGAGCATGATATTATCTATTTATTTCTCATTGAGATTCTCCCCAGTTTGGTTAGAGCAATATAGGCTGAAGCCCTTCTTGACAATTAAATAAACCAGACATTTTGCTTTCTTGGCCTAATTACTGATTCTGACTATCTGCCACAGTCATTCCAGATCTTTTGCTCCATGCTTTTTCTAAATGGGCAAAAATTCCATAGAGATATAGATAACTATGTGTACCTAGCTATTCGTAATATCTTTTTCTGAAATTCCTTTTTGTTTTTCAGTGTTTTAAAAAAGAATTCCGTGCTTCGGAGGGCACGTTAAGCCGTCGGTCCTGGTTGCTGTCTTCGATATAGTAGTTGTTACACAAACCATGTGAGAGGCCTATTTAGCTGTGCTATTAGGTGGTTCACAATGCTAACACCAGGATTCATCGGGTCTATCGACTCGAAACCCACATGACAGAAGAAAAGTGTTTTGTATGGTGATGAAATGGTTCTCTCGATTTTATATTTGAAGTGGTTGTTACGTTCAGAAAACAATTTATTATTTATTACAAAAATTATACAACATGTTAAGAACAAATTAGTTTTTATTTTATAAACCAATAAATAAAGTAATTTGTCAAAATTATAAATCTTGTTTATAAAGGGAAAGGTTGCTCTTCGTCTGATTTTTTGGCTACTGGTGCTTCATTCTGTATACCTATTTTATCCATTGAGTCCTTTGTCTACTTGAATATCTCACACGGTTGTATTTGAGGATTATTTAATATAGGATTGGTTGGTATTCTTATTGGCAAATTATAAATCAAAATAATACGGAAAATCCTTTGAAACAAACCAAACGGACACACTTGACAGAAAGTAAAATGACACAATGTCACAGGCCATAGATAAAATAACTGCTAGCAGTATAAATCAAAAAAGGATTTACTGTAAAATATTTCATTTTATAACATTAATTTACATAAACTAGTTAACTTTATAAGTAAAAATAATAAAAATAATCTTCATGAATGATCAGAAGTTAGATTAGAGACCTCTTTGAACTTCGTAATGAAACGATAGAAATTAATAATCATAATCAGTCATAATAAAATCTTTTTGCTTTTAAAGTTCCTGATACTAAATAAATAGGTAGGTTACCTTAGAGTTTTTATTATGAGCCTGATACTCACTTTTTAATCACAAAAAGATTTTCATCTGAGACTGCAATGAACAAAAAAAAGGGTGATCATGAAAGTAGGTCAAATATTTTTTTGAATGATAACTGCTTGAACGATAAAACGCTCAAAGGAGTATCATTAATGTCCTTTTATCATAGCCACAGAATATATAATCAAGGCTTGACCCGATTGGTCGATCATAGGTTTAGGCATGGTTTAGGCAGGAATCTGGAGGGAACGAAAGTATTAACCAAGTTTTCAAGAAAGTTTAGCAATAAACCATCTGTAAACAGCTAGTCTAAACTGTTGGTGGGCTCCAGCCTAAGACCTGTTCAAGAAATCACCAGTAAGAAGTTTCAAGTTTGATTACTTAGAAATATGATAAAGACGAAACATTTGTATGTTTGGCATGATTAAACTCAAAAACTACTGGACCGTTTCAAAAGTCGTTTACCATAATAAAGAAAAATTACCTAGACTTATCAAGGTCATTTTTTCGGTAGAAGAAAACTCACAAGTATTTCAGGAGGAATAGCGTAACAAAAACGTAGTTATTTATAACCAAATTAAATAATCCTGGAACGCTGTGCATACGAGCGACAAACTTAGCCGATACAAAAACCTACTAATTGATTTTGTTAGTTTAGCCATACTCATTTGCTGATTTATATTGAACAACCCCGCGTAAGTACGTGCCAATCGTGCAGATGGCTAATAATTACCACGCACAGTTTATTTCCCTTTGTTGCGTACAAGATTTCGAGGAACCTTTATTATAATTATAACAGTTATGGCTTCCAAATTGGAGTAAAGTCTTACCGAGCGGACTGAGGGCAGTTAATCTTAAACATGTCATTCATGTATCGTACTGATTTGGTGCAAAAAGTTGACCTCGCTACGCTTTCCGGGAGGTATTAAGAGGGTATAAGGAATTTCTAAAGGAGTAAGCGATCTTTGAGAAACACTTAAACTTAAAATTGTAATATATACCTAAAATTTAAATACCTACCAACTTACATTTATTTGACATTACATAGTACAATGTTGTTTTGATAACATTGAAATATTTTTCGAATTTTTTGGTATGACTTGCTGTCATATTAATTTCAAATCAAATCAAAAACCGCTAAAGAAATACAAGCAAGCGGTGCATTAATGAATTTATCAAAATTATCTACCTATTAGAATTAGTTCATACTATTAATTTTTCAAATTCATTTTTACTTCTATAGCAAGCAATTGTTTTCTGCTAAGTAGGTATATTTAACACACTTTAAAAATATCATTTGGTCTGACTTTGCGTAACGTTTTTTCGCAATAAGGTTTATTATAGCAGAATACCGAGTGCAGCGAACTTTAATGGTTTTGCTGTGAACGCACTTACAATAATACTTTTTTCACCTCAAAACTTGTATACCTAGCAGCTTTACAATGGTTGTTTTTCCTGTTGCGTAACGACGCGCTCCGCGGGTGGCAGCGCGGACGATGCGCAGGCGCAGGCGCGGGCGCGACGATGCTTCATAATTAGCCCTGTTATGAATTTCATACATGTTTCATGCGCACGGACATACGACAATTATAATTAATTAACTCGTGCGCAGAGCTTACATTAATTACTCGGTGGACAGGTTATGTCATTAATCATACATTAAACGTGCACGGCCACATTCCCTGACGCAATTTATGCATATGACTTAAACGTTTTAATAATTCAAGCGAAGACATTTCCTTTAAAATATAGTATGGTATGATAAATAAAATCCATACGGATTAAATTATGGAACAATCTAAGCTATACATTATTTTATTTGCTTTTTTGCTCTTTCACTGCATTAATTATGTCGTTTTAGCCGAAGTCATTCACAGGCAAAAACTAAAATAAAACATTTCTTGGGTAACTCCTTATTAATTTCCATAAATTTGGTTTTTGCCTAATTGTGAACACAAAACAAGTATGTATAAATAAACGTTTGGACCACCCACATTGGAGTAGGCGCCATCATACAATAATTAACTTTTAAAATGTCAATTAGCGCTTATGAATATTTTATTGCGGCAAATAGTGGTCGGGTATCCACCAACAACACCATAGCCGCCTCTACTCAAAGAATTAGGCAATTATCTATTATCCGGAATATGACTTAATAATCCTTAATTTGGGTTCGTCTCAATACCAGTTCCAATTTAATTTTAATAGTTACAGGAGCTTACACATACAACATCATGTGGTAAATTAAGAATGCGTACGCACTTCGCAAAAAAGAATTATAAACCTACAGGATTGCCATAATGAAAAATGTTGACTTTTCACCTTCCATAGAAAGGCTCTCCGGGTGGATTATCGAGTCGAAAGACCCGATAAACCTTTGTGCCAAAGTTAATTGGGTCTTAGTAGGATTATACATACTTAGATAATATGTGTCGAAGTTTAATATTTCTTTTCAAGTTTAGATCTATTCTCTCTCTATGAAAAAAAAATGTTCACAATAATTGTTGGAACACAACTTTAAACTATTGAGGTTGAATAAAACATCGCGTTCTTGATAAAAGTAGGTACGCTGAGAATATAACTATTCTCTCTAAAATAAATATTGTCAATGTTTATAGTAGCCGGTTTACTGGGATGGTGTATCAGCACAAATAATAATAAATTTTGACTACGTCTGCACTCTGCACTATTAAAGTTCAGATTTACTGGAAAACAGGCAATATTTACGTTCGGTATAAAAACTGACATTAAATAAACAATGATTTAGCTTATCATCTACATTATATTGCACCGCAATAAATGGCCAGCATTAATATCAAAGTGGGATATTTCATTAAGACAGTGAGACCACTAAGTTTTATAACTTAATTGCTTTCGCAAACTATAACAGGGTCAGTTTTTATGGCATGCCCACAGACGAAGGGCTCCGAGGAATCTGGCCGGCGATCACTCATAATTCTTTATTTTTTGCGTCATAATTCCTCGCGATGAGAGATGAGCCGCCCGTCATTTCTGCAGTCGCATTTATTTTTGATTCGGCTTTGTCCGGCCGCGGGTCATCCCGCAGTCGTCTCGAGTAGAGATATTATTGTTCTCGGAAACGGCGAGCGGGACGTTTAGCTTGAAATACGTTAGCGGACTCTAGCCGGTACTAAGTATTCTAATCACGGCCGTGTCATCTGAGTATTCGGCCGACAGGGGATATTGCGAGGCTGTATGCGCTGGCGCACAATGCCGGGTGATAAGGCTGCGCGCGCGCCGGACAGATAGCGCCGATCAGCAGGTTCCCATGATCGCGGCCTATTCCAAGATATGCTATTGTATTAGCTTCCAAAGCAATCATTCAATTTTATCATAGTAGCTTTCAAACATCTTCGCTTGTACGGAAAGGATTTTGCAGAATGCGGGGCTAGCAGCTCCAACTATGAATCTACACGTAGATGCAAAATACTATAGGAACAATTTGAGGTAAGTCAGGTCAGTCAATTTGGATTTTTTAGGTGAACATATACCTACGATGTAGTATTTTAGGTGAACAAAACGGGAATAAGTAGGTGAACATTTAAATATACCTATGCCTAGATATAATGGGTATGTCATTCATGGTGCTAGTGCTACATCTTATTCATGTATCGTTGGTCAATAATATTTACGTATTCTTTATGGAAAAGTCCTGCATACAAGATGAGTATACTGAATAAATACAAAGTATTTTTAGAATTATAATAATAAGTAGGTACCAGGTACCTATATAAAGTCGCATTCGGAACTAGAGGGAAATCGCGCTCGAAAACAAAACAAAAAATGAAGCGCTCGGTAAAGTTAGCTTCTCCTTGGCAATTAAAAAGTTTGAACATGTTCGTCTTGTTTTTAGATAATGAGCCTTCTGGTTCGGTAGCCTGAGTCCAATAGAGCTTCCAACAACGGACTATTTACATCCTTCGCTGAAGATAAGCGTTTTGAAGTTAAGAAAGCCTTCTACCTATTCACTGGAAAATAAAATGAATAAAACAAACGGATGTTTTAAAGAAAATTAAAAACAAGGAAGTTGTGCCGATCGCGCCGGTAATCTACTCCGTGTTACGAAGAAATTAAAACAACTTTCTTGGATATTTATTACGCTACTTTTATTAAGTCTTATTTTTACTTCCGAGACGGAGTTTAAATAGAAACGGGGGTTGATTAACGATTTCAGTTCTATAGACAAACATTCCGATACAATCGATATCTTCTCATCGAAAATGTCGGATCAGAACTTAAATATTTACGATAACATATCAAATTCAGTTCACATAGTTTCGTAGGAATGTTTACGTTAATTCATATATCGAACGGTCGTCTTCACGTTTGATAACCATCTTATAAGCTTAGGGAAACGATAGACTGTATGCATAATATCAGAGGGAAATGTAGAGCGCTAATAAAATAGTGATTTAGGGCCCCACACGAAGGTTGTCATCAGGTAGTGTGAACGTATCAGAAGACGGGCGTTATCGCCTTATCTTCGCAGGGACGTAAAAATTATTCCTAATCCTCCTCATTCCTAAAAAATAATATTGAAACGATCTAGTAATAAACGAGTGTTGTAGCAGCAGTGGTATTTCTGACTTCCGTCGCGCAGTTTTCCCTCACGCGCCGTTATGGCACGACTGCTCAAGACCATCTCACGAACTGGGAGACTCGATAAACTTGATTTATGAACTTCAGCCACTTGCATCTGTTCAAGCTCGACGCGGCTGTTCTCAAACCACTGATAAGATAACTGGCCAACACTTTCGCTTTGCCCACCTTTGGACTCTGTTCCCAAACTTAGTACTACTATTTACAATTTGTAAGTGTTGTCACGTTCTAGACAAGCACCTCAATATTTGTCTGTACAATCTTGTTAAGTAAGGTTTTCTTCAGGACACTTGTATAGTGTAGTGGATGCCCACACACCAACTACGCTACCTGCCAATTCAAAACGAGTTTTTGTTTCGAGACCGTGTCAATATTTCTGTATATTTTATCAAGCTCGGAAAGTAATAAACTTGAAATGCCTTAAATATCAGATCATATAACAAGTTCTTTGTTCCCCACGTTGAAAAAATTGAAATGACGGTCCTTTGAAAAGTTATAATGAGTATTGATTTAAATTGCCCGGATTAAAAAATCTGGGAAAAATTATAACGAGAGGATGCCGCCATTTGTTTGTTTTTTGTAAGAGCAACGTGGATATGCCGCGGATCAAAACATCTGTCAATTTTGGCAACGATTTCTGTTTCATCTTTGATCAAATTTCTAGTGTCAAAGTTTAATGTAATAAATTTATTTATATTATATTCACATACTAAAAGATTGATTTTATTTGCTATAACATATAATGATTAGAGAAATCCTCGGTAATATCGATCGCTATCAATTTTGTAAAAATAAAAAAATTAAAATTACCAAGTCCAATTCATCGAAATCCTGCTGGCATTGCTTTCCCACACTTATCCACATTAATCCAACCTTAATTTTTTAGGAATAATGAAGCAGACATTTTTATAACAAAGGTCCTTGGCCGTGCATCTCGATCTTAATGTTATCTCTAATAGGTCAATAAATAAACGGACGTGCGAGCTTCGGCGACACATACACGACGACGGAAAACAAAAAAATAATCCCTTCACTTCAATATTACCGACAGTTTTATTCATATTTTAATGTGCGAATCATTAAATTTCCTCTTATAATTTAGGTATACAGCTTATTTGTTTATTGTAGTTGCTGGGTATTTAATGATTATGGCGAAAGCACGAAATTTTTGTCGGATTAATTGGGACTAAAACGCACACTGCCCACTTTATAAGCGAGTACGGATTAAGTAGAGTCGCAACAGACTGTAATTTGCGAAAACTTGAACTAAGAAAAAAAAAGAAACACTTTTACTTTTCCTTAATAAAATTTATGAATGAAATGTAACCGGCCAGTGGCCAGAATGAAACGATGTAACCGATAACAGGTCCGGACTTGGGACTGAACGAGCACCCACAATCTCCACCGGAATCTACGCTGCCTCCCGCTTTATGATGTCCCACTCTTTTATTTAGATATTTGTACAGGTCCCCTCATTTTTATTCAACCAACACATTATTATGCATAAATAAATACTCTTTTATTTTATTCCCATCGTTATTTTAATGTTGAGATTCAAAGCTAACTTCGTCACCTCGGCCACGCCTGCGTTTGAGATGTGGCGACAATATTTAACAGATAGAGAGATAAGGACTCTTTAGAGCGGGATCGTGTAACCCGAGCCTTTATAATGTACACGGATATTTTATTATTTTATAGCAATGGGTGCGTTTTAAATACAGGTATGATGGGATATTTCAAATAGTTAGTTTACTGTACAACATCAGTACTAGCTTTTTCATGACTCATGCTACTTTATTCGTCCACATGTTTTCACTGGAATTTTATAATTTGTTAAAAAAGTGCATTAGGAGCAGACTAGTATGAGAATAATAAATGATCTGTTTAAATAGGTATGTGTGTAGCATTTTTCACGTTGAAGTAAGGTGTCGGGTTGGTGGCAGGGGTCCGCCGTAATAATTAGTTGTCTGGAGTCGGGGGGCTAACGGTAGCGCCCCCTGCTGGGCGCCCCGCGGAGACGCGCGCGACCTCCGGCCCCGGCCCAGCGGCACACGCGCTTTACCAATATTTTAATATCTTAATAACCGATTTAGGGGTGTTTGCTTGTTTAAATAATCATACAAATTATATACAACCGAGATTATCTCCCACGGAGCCGATTATTCGACTGCCAGTGACGTACCACTACCCCTACGCTAATGCCTTTCAATTTAGACAATATTGGGAACCTCCTTTCTATTTGTGTAGGCTCCTTTGAAGCTAGACCTGCCCAGGTAACGCATAAATTAAATTCAATAACGTTACTTAAGATTTCCATTCGGCTGTAATGACGTGACCCCGTCTAATGACAAATGTTGATCGTAAGGGGTCGTTAATGGTTGGAAAGTTGTGTATCGGCGCGGGCGCCGGGCGTCGTTGGGGGGAGGCTAGGCTAGGCTGGCACACGGCGGTTATTGAGCGCGATTTGGGCACATCGGCCCGTCTCACTCTCAATGCAAGTACATGCGCCTGATTTACGAGACGAGCGTGTGCCCTTTGTGCTCCAGCTGACTAATGGACGGACGCTCACGGACATTTATGTAGATTGATTGTATGAATTTTATTCACAATGTTAATACAGTAACAGATTTAGATGTCATTTAGAAATGGCGCTCTAAAGTTGTGCAATTTAGGCCGTGAATAATGGATGACGAATGGTCGGTTTCTATACGGGGCTCGTGCTGGGCAGAGGTGGGGCGCATTGTGGCTCTGGCCTGAATACGCGCGGATAATACCTACTCGTACTCGCGCGCAATCGATCTCACGCCATTCTTATTAGAGTAACGGTGTCATCACAAACTCACTATTGCATACATTACACTAATGTGTAAGTACTGCCTGATGATGACATGTGCTTCTTATTTCCATCTCATACGAAAGTCGACTAAGGGAGACAGGAGCAATACTGTGAAAACAACATTTTGCACTGCACTTGCCAATGAAGCAGGTGAGTAAGTATGAAAAATCCCCTTGAATGGGGAAAGCCCATGTTCAACAATAGGCTTATAGCGGGTGCTTATAGTAGTATATGTAGGTATCTGGAATCATGCATGATAAACAAAAAATACTAACTATTCAAGTTCGATTGTAAAAATCGTAATCAAACCCAACAATAAAAATATTAACCATAAATATTGGTGCCCATGAGAAAACATCTATCAGAAATAAAGCAAAAACTCTCCGTGCTGCATTCTTACCAGCGTCCTTTTTAATAAGATTCGAAGATAATATTTTAATATCTTAAAAAAATATGATACAAAACGTTTAGTTACGGCCGACATGAAAGGACAGTCAGGACTTGCTGCGTCATCTTATCGACGCGGATCAAACGTAGTTAATCAGAAATTTTAATGACCATAGTTCAGAAAATAATAACTTTTCTTCACCTACCAATACACAAACTGGGATCAAGCGGTCTTGGTACTTTTATTGAAAGCTTGGAGACTACTACACAAGTGTAGGGAAGTTACAAAACTGGTAGAGACGTGATTGATACTGATCACAAAGTGAAGTATCTGGATTAGTAGAGACGTGTTTGTTAAGAATCAAGGTTGGTAAAGAAGGTGGTTTCTTAAAATGGTGGAACTTGCCTTCAAGACAAGCCTGATAGATATGTGACAGCTACCTACTGGTCAGAAAGGGAAGTATCAATCAAATCAACAGGTACCTAGGTAGGAGCTGCTAGTGGTCACAAATAGAAGTATCAAGACTGGTAGAGAGGTGGGAGCTACTGGTCACGGCGGTAGACACCGCGGCTGCTGCATTGTGGAGCAGTTATCGACGCCCCGTCATCCGGCTACGTGCTTCTGTTTACTCGTGATTCCAACACGTATCAGCTTCAAATGTTGATCAGTCCTGATAGGTTTAGATACAGTAGCGAGAGCCCAATCATGTACAATTTTGAGCCGATATACCTACGTAGCAATCCATTTTTTTATGGGAGAGGACCTAGTATTGTCAACTTCTTCTTTATGTACCTTATATTATAAGAAACAAAAAGAAAATATGAATCTACGAAGTCGATTGTCGAATCTCAGCTCAGGGTTCAAAACCCAAAAAAAAGAACTTCTTATTTTCAAACGTTAGTAGTTAAAATAAGACCCTCTTTGTATCAACAACAGGATAAACAGAACGAACTAGTACGTAGGTATAGTGCATAGGTGTTAAACGTTAAGGTACCAGATCCTCCCATAGAAGTCCAGCTGTTATCAAACAGCCTTGTTCCATCAATATGCTGAAGTAACAGCTGATTTTGAAGCTTCTGGGTCAATTGGTCCATCGTCGACTCTGTCTCGATTTCTGACCTAGGCTAGAATTAAGACAACCCTATTACTTTTGACGTCAACTAGACGTCATTACACTCCCAGAGTGGAATTCATTGTCATCTTTTATGCATGTGCTTATCTACTCTTAGGACTCAGATACGATACTTAGAAGGTACGAAAAGTACCCACTAACTCCCATCTCATTATACTTCATAGCTAAGAATAGACGCGCTACATTCCAAGATTAGTTGATTTTTATAAATTTTCATGAGGAATCGTTTTTTTTTATTGACCATGACGATATATTTTAACTATTTCCTATAGTTCAGTATTTGTTTAAAATATTGTGATTATAATTTAATCTATCGTAGTTTTAAGCAGCAATTAATGTCAGTTTGACATGTGGAGTGTAAAGTAGGATGCCAAAAATTCTAATGTCCAAAATAACTTATTTTTAACTTAACCGAATGATAATGAAGATGCGATGATATTAATGAGTTAGTGAGCCGAGATAGAGCTACAAAATCGATTACCAAAATAACTTTAACAGCAAAAAAGAAACACAAGAGGTAATTGAAACATTCCAACGTTTAACCCTTATTACAAAGTCGTATTAAATTTTTAAGTGCTACAAGTATTTAACGCATCATGATGGTCCGGTATGGATATTAAAATGTTCTCAAAAGCGGTTTGAATATAGACCTTATTAGGGTTGAATAAGGTCGTACAGTCAGTGATGGGTAAACGAATGCAGTCCGGTAGCGATTCGGAATCGATTCGCCATGGACCGATATCGGCCGTCTTCGATTATGCATCGGACTCATAAAGAGGATACTCATTCAGACTGATGAAAAAACGATTGACGCTTTTTTACACTTCAAATAACTTTTACCTTCACTTGATATTGATGGACCCTTAACCTGCAGACTTTGAGTGGCATCGTCCACACCAGCACACAAAGTTAAAAAAATAATATTAAGATTATAATGGCAAAAAATATTTATACCTATTATTTTAAACATTCTGATATCACAGAATAAACAATTTTCTGTCAATACCTATTTGAAAATATTACAATTATGTATTTCAACCGTAGGTATATACCTTACTGAAAATCTGAATAACCAATATAAGAAATCAATAGGTTTGGCCATGGCATATTTGCCCTCGTGACAGATATAGACCCTAGTAGTATAATAATGATCACGAAGAATGGTCATTGATAGATCGTAAGCCATTAAAATACTAAATATTCATCGATATAATTTAAATGGACGAATTGGTATTGATATCGACAATAGTTGCGGGCGCGGCCGTCGGCTCGGCTCGTATTGTGCTCTATAATAAATGGCAACAACAGGTGAATCACTAATTTCTCTCATAAAATTAGCTCCATGGGTGGAGTGCAATATTTATCCATCGGTAACATCCGCCTATTTATATTGAATATTACCGTGACACACACAATGACGAACGGCAGGCGCATCGGCTCCATTGTACCCCAGCACGCCTCGATATTTCTAAATTTATCGCACCAATTCATAGTAAATCACTGCAGACGGCATATTGTTTTAGCCCATTATCATCATTGGAATTGTTTAATTATGGAAAATAAGCGCCAGTCCCAAAGGAAGAGAGCCAGCCAAATGCCCTGCAAAATATACCTCGGACATTGTTTTTGTCACTATTAAATATGCAAAACCGGGAATGAAATATTTGATGCGGTCGATGCCATTATATAAATGGAATTATTCATGGAGTCAGACGCCGGAAAAAGCCAGTGAAATGCGACAATTCATTTGTTTGTGCGACTGTTGCGGCCTCATCGGCGTTTGATGGCGATGGGGATTAAAATTTTAGTAGGTATTTTCAGTTTTTGTAATTGGGTTAACGATGGTGTTACAGAAATAGAATCAAAATTAATTTAGTATGCAATGCAAATAGACTGAAGCTATGTTCATGATAGTAGGTAATTAGTTTATTAATATGGAGAGGGTGAAGATGTGTTAATATCGGCATTGCTTCCTTATATGCAAAGCGCGACGGCGGCGGCGGCGGGGGATGTGCGTCTCCCTGCCCACAAGTGTTCAAAGCGGGCTAAACGACTAGTCAACCCTTTGCCGCGCACTCGCTCGTGAAATCACTCAAATACTGAATATTTTAATCTGAGCAGATAACGAGCTCGCAATTCTATTAGATGAAACATTGGTGTGTGAGGTCAAACACGGAGCGGCCCCCGGTGCATTGCATCCGCTGACCCTCTTCTGATTACTGACACTCTGACGCTACTGTACGATGCTGTACCTACGCTATTTCGTAATTATAGCTGGTTTGGGTTACTCTATGTTCCTGTTTTCCTAAATACTTCAGCATTATATCGTCGTTACGTAAGTATTGCTTTTCAGTATCAAATATTTAATAAGTTATCAATTCGAATTCCAAAAATACTCCGCAAACAATAATTCATTTGACTCCCAAACCGAATCAAAGCGACACCCCATCGGAAAGTCCTTTGGAGTTCACTTAATTTCAAAAGCATGTATAAATATATCACGTCGAGCAATAAAGCTATCAAATATTTACTAATCTGGAATGGCTGCGAACCCTTCTGGTCGGGACTCATAAAATAAATTGAAATAGTCGCGCCGCCCCCCGAATTAAAATATTCAAATGGGACGCACGCGCAAGAAAATTGAAAATTGTCGTCTATCGCCCGCAAATGAAACCTATAACTCCTCAGTACACTGCCGGACATAATGTTGAATCATCTGTTTAGATATTTTTCTAGGTAGTGTTGTAGGTATTGCGTTTAACTGTTGTAAATTAAGCTTGAAGATTTCTGGAAATGTTTTTCTAAAAATTGGTATTCATACCTATTAAACTACAAGACAAAACTAAAAAAATATTTGTGATTCTACACAATACAATGAGTGTCTTTTAAAGCTTTTAATTTAATTAAATATCGTACTACTATTAGGTATTATTTTCAGCATAGGTAGGAAGGTAGGAATGTTCTTGATAGTTAAAAGTTCTTTCATATTCATGTTTCATGAATTATTAGGAGATATTAACGGATACTTAATAACAGCAAATTTAATAGAGACAACGAATAATCTTGGATTGTCATAGAAATTTTATCCTATTAAATCGTAATCTGTTTTCTTGCGCTGCTCGGCAGTGTACCCCAATACAGAACGCGGCAGTTTCGATATGCCTCCGAATAATGCCATAAATGGTCTCGCTTTTATGACTGCAATTCCGTGCAGATCCATAAATTAGTATTTGTTTTATGCAACACTGGCTTTAATAGATTTAGACTGTTATTATTACGAATGAGGAAGCTTCAACTGCGTCACAAACGATGCGCTATTGTTTTATGTCAGTCATTTATTTTCGGATTGTTGTACGTTAATGTTTTGTTATAATCATTATACTATAATGAATGTGCTATTTAGTAATTTATGTTTTTTAGGCCCGTATTTATAATCAGCTCTCAAGAGTGACAGCGAGTTTGAGTTCGTATCAGAAATGTCATTTCAGTACAAAACGAACTGTCAAATCCATACTTAATATTACTCTCAATCTTGAGATCGCTTTATAAATACGTGCCTGAATGCTTTAATAGTTTCATTGTAATGTTATCATGGTTGATGTTCGATTCGTAAATAAAAACAAGTACCTAGATAATAATCTCTTACGCCTTAAGAAGTAAAACAGCTTCTATTGCACAACTATAATGAACTACACAATTCTAGATTCAATCTAAGCTTAATTAAGTTAAACATTTCATAACTTCAAAGTCATTCCAAGTTAACTGGGAATTATTATTGCAAACGTAATATAACAGCTGGATAGACTGAATTTACACAAAATAAATAATTACATAGTATTGAAACTTTGTAAACGTAATCTTCCATACCATCTTTAGTGGAAAAAAAATACTTTAAAAATTCAAATGTTACGGATTTAGTCTTTACCTTTCATTGGATAACTGGCGAAGGAACTGCCTACAGTACAAAAGCTAGGGAGATGTGAAAGGTAATAAAAAAACTATTGTTTGTGCATTTACTAGAAATAGTAGGAGAATTTACCTAACATTTGCATTTTTATTACAGCTGGCTCCGTGGTCTAGTGGTCTGAGCCATGGGCTCTCGACCTGGTGGTGGGATTTGATTCTCACAGGGGAACACAAAGTTTATATTTGTCAATTTATCACTTTGTGAGATTTTCTGCAGTTTGGTTAGAGCAATGCAGGCTGAATCACCTAATTGTTTGTAAGAAAAAAGATTCCGTGCTTCGGAGGGAACGTTAAGACGTCGGTCCCGGTTGCTGTCTCTGATAGTGGTCTTAACAGAAACCATGTCAGAGGCCTATTAGTTGTGCTATTAGGCGGTTTAAAAAATCTGACACGAGGATTCATCGGGTCGATCGACTCGAAACTAAAATTACGGTATCGAAACGAAAGTATCGATACCAGTATCGGATCAAAGTATCGATACCGGTATCGGTATCGGAAAAAAAAGTATTAATACTTTGCAGTATCGAGTACTTTTTAATATTTCCCTTTATCCATTCAACCGAACTTCTGTTCGTTGCAAAATTGCTGGTTAAAAACTTGGAAAATATAGATAACTATTTTAGAAATGTATTTTATGTGAATTGGTTAAACTGTAGGTTAAAATAAAATTAAATTTAAAATGCTGGACTGGGAGCGATAGAAAAACATAGAATGTGCCAGTTGCATCTCCTCCCGGGCATGCTGTAAAAACCAGCTAAGGGATCTGAGGGTTTCAGTATGTATATTGTAATTTAGGGGATGGGCTGAGAACCTGTCACTACAGCAATATACAGATCTATCTTAATTAAACAACCCTCAAAACTTGTCAGACGTGGCGGAACGACCTTTGTTTGGGTCGTTGACGCTCTGCCTACCCCATTAGGGATAAAGGCGTGACTATATGTATAGTATGTAAAATAAAACGGGAGAAAGGAAGTTTACTTTCACAAACTTTAAATATTATTGACACGGACGAACGTTAGCACAACAAAAATAACACTCGTAAGCATATCATACAGTACTCAAACTTAGATATTTATTGTTTTGTGCGAAGTAATTGGATTTATCTTCATTTTTAATAGTTGTTCAAAAGAAAAGTATCGAGTATATGTAAATCGATACCTAATTGGTATCACATCAAAAAGTATCGAGTATGGAAATACTCGGTATCAAAACAAAAGTATCGAGTACTTAGTAGTATCGATACTTTTTTCGTATCCCTACTCGAAACCCACACGACAAGAAGCTACAGTAGATACAAAGGCTAGGGAGTGTGAAAAGTAATTAAAAAAAACTTCAAAATTGCAATATTTCTGTAGACAAAGCGAATAACAAGGTTGACACATGTTGATAAGTGAGGGTAGTGTGTGAGCGAGGGTCGCGGTGGAGGCTTCCGCTGTTCTGCGGTCGCGCTGATTCTGCGGTCGCGTTTCGCGTAACACGATCAACAGCACATCCTTGTGCCTTACTCACCTCATAGTGATGTGATGTGCCCGGTTGATATAAATACCATAATAGCAGTTAAACATGATTGAGCTTGAATGAACCGAACGCGATGAAAAAAAAACTTTCACAAACTTAGGATATAGGGCCTATTGAAGACAAATTTTTCAATATTTTACCAAGTCATTCTACTGCATTGTTTTATTAAAAAACTGATTGAAACATGGAAAAATGAGGACAACAGTTGAAAAACAATAGCTAATATAATTAATTCAAAGTCAAAGATCAAGTCAAGGAAAATAAACATTTGAAAATGCTCGTGATCCCATTTTATGATAAATTATGGTGTATTACATTTAAATTCGGCGACAGTAAACAACTTAGTAGAGCTTATATTTCGGAAAGAAAGGTCATTTTATGCAATCTAAATCTCTCAAAATAATTATTTATTTAATTCATTTACTTATTTTTGTTAAGGCATCAAAAATTTTACTGTACTGCGTGTGAATTTATGTGGAACTTAGAATATGGTAGTCGGTAGTTGGTAGTGCCTAAAGTAAAAAGTTCACGCGAGTAGGAGTTGAACCTTGGACGAGTTGAACCCACCTCCACAACGCTCTGTGCCGCAGCTTTAACCCATTAACAACAGAGCTCCTACCTATCACGTGGAACTTTTATTTTTTTAGATTAATTATTATGTTTTTATATATTTAGTCACCTATACCTTAAACAATAATATGTAAAAGTTTTCTAAATCGATGGTTGTCGACAATCGATAAAACTGTGTGCCCATCCCAGTGGGTGCGGCGAAGGCACGAGTGTTGCGTCCGGTGCTGGTGCAAGCGATACCCTGGGAACCGACTGTCTTCCGCCCTCCACCGGACAGTTGACCAGGACTTCATATTGTCCCGCCGCAGTATAAGTTATCTGTGATATTGTTGATATGATATTGTCGTAGCATAAATGTAGAGCTAAAGTTTTTAGCTCTCCCACGAGAGGCGTTGTACTTTTTTAACATCCTGTCTGAACATTGTAACAATTTCGTCTACGTAAGAAATAGTAGTACAATGTTGTCGTTGAGTTGCTAGGTAGGCAAGTAGATGTTTCACCGGACTGTATCGGCCAAGACGCGCGGTAGGAAGGACCGACCGACCGACACGACACCCGAGGACCGCTGTCACTCAGGAACGCATCTTATTACTTTTAACACCCCCAGTTTATCGCACCGACCTCAATCGCCCTCTCTCCAAAACACTTTTTATTCACTTCTTACCATTTAAAGATTTAAAACGTTTGCTTCCATTCATAAAATTATTAATGTGATCGTAAAATTGAGCAAATTTTATTGTCTCGGAGGCATAATGGGAAACTAATGTAGCGTGTTATTATTCAGATCGGTTGTAGCCGTAAAATACGAGTGTTTGGGCCCAAGTCCGCGCTGCGCCCGCGCCGCGGTTCCCAGCGGAAGCCCCTCTCCTATTTGAATATCAAATATTTCTCGGTCATATTTCATTGGAACAGTTATGATATTCTTCCTTTACGTCTATGTTATATCTACGTGCCTTCAATGCTAACAGAAATATGTTAATATAATAAGTTCAAAGTTCTGGAAATTACAATCACTACGCTTCGCCGCATTCTTATTACCATTTCAATAAAATGTAAACTGAACTATTTCAAATGTGTCGACCCTTGCACTCGAACGTCCATTTTCAACTAAGTAGGTATAATAAGCATTTGTTTCTATCGATCGAAACGTGGTTATGAATAAATTATGAATATACGCAAAACTATTGTATGTAAATAAATTAAACACACTTGCCTAATCTGGCCTCGTTCGAGTCGGCGGTCGTAATATGGAATTATTTATCGGCTTATGAGTAAATAAGGTTTGTGGATCGTAGTCGGCGCGATGGCAATCGGGATGTTCACAGAAATGCACAGAGAGCCATTTGTTCGGCACATTACGGTCAGTGCGCGGCTCCTCGCCGCCGCCGATATGAAAATATTATTAGAAACATATGGGCCTCCAGCTTACAAGGAATCGGCTGGGGCCAGCAGCCAGCCCCGGTCCCACGTCCTCTGCGCCGGCTCGCATCGCACTCTCAATCTCTCTTACACTTTGTATCGAGAATGCCGAAGCCGGTGCTGCTTTAGTATGCCCTTATGAAATAAATCGCGATAAAAAATTGCAAGATAAGGAATGTAAGTGTTCGAATTATTGAAGGCATTTTCTCAAGTCGAAAGCTTCGGTGTACATGCATGACCATCCCGTTAGTAATTGGGTACCTAAATACGCAGGGTCGCCCAAGTATTTTGAACCGACAAGAATAATAAATATTAATAAAACTGCGCGATTGTCTTTCTTTTTCGTGAGAAAACACGCACGGAAAGAGGAGACAATATGCTTTTGTTTTTCTTTATTGTTATTGCAGTAAAGCATTTAGCGGGCGGCACGTTGAGCGATAAAACACGTTATTTTGTGTGACAAAACGTCGAGCTTCATGAGAAAATATTGACCCGCAGATAGTGGAATAAGCGAATTATATCGGTAGCGGCCTATGCAAGATGGAACCAGCTGTCTCACTAATACAGTTTTGGTCGCATGGGTAAATCACTCTTTATACTTAATTCGGCTACGTGAACGAATATTAATAAATAGCATCTTAACACCAATGGAGTCATCTTGAAGGAGCTATTATTAGAAAAATAATACCTAAGACTTCGTGTATTTTTAAATTTCCTGTTTCGTTTTTAAATGCTAAATATTTCCTAGAAAAATCAACATAATAGATATTATTTTTGTTTTTAGAACTTATTCCTAATCTAATAATAATTAATTCAATCAGGTAAATAATATTTCCGTAGGTAAATGCACCAAATATCCACTAACATATCAACCATTCCATAAATTTTGTTCCTACCTCACTCATGCACCAACCCGTCCATATGATAATGTGATGAACGATAAATTGGCCACTAATAAGATAATTGGGCGCGCTCTATACCCACGTAAATCAACATCTTAACAGCTGCGCCAGCGACCGCCGAAGGAGACTCCTGGACTATAATGTGTCCAAACTATAATAGAAATTGGAGAATACCAGTTGAGCGTGACTCCCAGTCTATAGATAGATAATTATTAATGACGGCGCTATATTAAGCTCTGGACAAGATTAAATTTTAATGTGTTGCAGAGAAAGGAATTTTTATTTCTTGACTTTTAGTGATAGGCGGTTTTTCTTGCGTGTTTTAGACGTGTTGTTTTTATTATAAATGAACACCTTATTTTATGGTAAATCAAATTATTATATTTCTGAATCTCCTGTGCTCTTAAAAACGTGTGCCTCATAAAATTTAATTTTAATAAAGTATGCTAATAGTCGTATATAAATAGTGTGCCATGTAAAATTAGGTACTAATCCTCTATATTGGGACAGGCCGTGGTCACCCTACAGGTCGTATGATTCACTTATTGTTGTAAGTTTTGGATCGATTTGAAGTAAACAATCAATTAGGCTTGAATTACAGCACTGGCCGGTAATAGTCGATATTTATCGATGAAGGAACATTTTATAACCGTATACTTATTTAATTGATGTCCAATTGGATCATTGGGGACAATGCAATGTGGGTGGAAAAGTACAAGTCTTTGTGTTGATATGCACAAGTATGTAATTTTATAAAATACTTAGTTGAAGTATCGGCAATGACTTGGCAGACATTTTTCTAGATGACCGGTGAGTTGCCTTCAAATCTAAATATTAATGTTCTGAAAAATTGGTCAAATGATTAATGTTTGTCCAATGTTAATGATTTCTAAATTTTGAATAAATGAAGTGACTTTTTATACATCTGGTTGTCTCAGTTCTTTTCTTTGAAGTCAACAACTGACCTAGACTGAAGCCAAGCCAGGGGCCAGCCAATCGCATATACTTGATTTAAAAAAAAAAACAGGTTAAAATGATTCTAACTCATAACAAAATGGTATAGTAATCCTCGTACAGAGATACCATCGGCATTATTTGTCAACGCATCACTGCGTTACACAAATGCTTTTTGGGTCAACACACGATTGGGAAACGATCTGTCCATGTAGTAAAATATAAATAATTTGTTTGAAACGAAATGAGGGCCATTTAGAAACATGAGGGTAATAAAACTAGTGCGTGTCGTGTAAACTCGGTCGTAGGCCTACGTGAGGCGCGACCAGGTTAGCTTGACCTGCGAGATTTCCTTCCTGACTTGTGTGGTATCCTTTGTGTGTAGTAAACAGGGGGGCATGGGAGGTCTTACCTATTTGTCGGGATTCAAATCGAGTCGATATCTGCGGACAAACAAACGTAACGAGTTATTAGCATTCTATAGGCAGATGGACGGTTATACGTGCGGTGCGGGCACCCATCATACTGTTATATCCTTGTTTGCGTCATCTCTTATAATCAAATATTGCACGTTATGCTATGTTGTAATTAAAAATAGATATTCGACGACTCTATATAGGTAAGTAATAATCAAAAACAATTTCTCTATACTATATTTCTTCACCAGTATTTCGGTTTAGGTAGGTACAGTAACGTATGTATGGGTTAAAACTAGTACCTACATTATTATAGGTTATATCCTGGAATAGGATTTAGGCTACTTTTCACCGCGAGAAAACCATTCTTTTCCACGGGAAAAATCATTTAACGCGGGTAAAACCGTGGGCAGGTTTCATCTAGATGTTAAATAATGATTTACGGCATCATAGCTACACCTACTGTATTTTCTACATTGTTTACCACTATGATGTGATACTTCAGCCGTTATGTGAATGTCAATGAGGGTATTTTAGCATAGTGCCCCCAAATAAATGGAACATGCCATAAAGATAAAACATAACCTTATGAATACACTCATAAATGTTTCAGTGAAATACAGGGTGTAAAATAGTACTGTGTTCTTTTAAACCACATGTTCTTCTGATGATACCAAACAAACAACTTTCCCAAAGCACAAAAATTTTAGAATTAAAAAAAAAATGCCTTGTCGATACAAAGATACTCTCCTTATTTGCAATTTTATGTAAAAGGCACAAGTTTATTTCGAGGTAAAATTGGTTGGGAAAGTTGTTGGGTATTATCAGTAGAACATGTAGTTTAAAGGTACGTAGTACTTTTTTTAAACCCTGTATAAGTAGAAAGACTTGCCACGTTGCTTGCCTCGTGCGACTATATACCTACTCTAGACATATAATATTACAAATGTATGAACATCATCGCATTATGAATCTGTAACCGCTGCGATAAGTGGAATATCCATAAACATTTGCGTTATGTTAAAAATACATCAAGGCTCACTTATTTTGAGGACCGAACTCAGAATCATGAATTTTTATTTCAGAATTTAGAAACGCAATAAGATTAGTGTTGAATTTTAAGGGTCGGTTGACACCGACGCGGCACGAAGCTACTTGAAGATGCAACTCGTTGTTAGTACCACGAAGAGACAGGCTGCACCGCGCAGCGTAGCACCACGCCGCGAGCAATGTTCGAGTTCTATCATGTACCTAATGAAATCTTTTTGCATACTAAATAAAGTTGTATACGCTCTTGAAAAAGATGATTGTATACGCCGCGCTCTTGAAAAGTACGCGCCGGGTCGCGTCACACCGCTATCCGGTGTGAATTGACTTAAACTGTGCTATTTTTCAAAAACGTAAGGCTGTTTTAATTTTTATAGCTCAGTAGTTAAAATAATTAAGCAAGTTTAATTGCTAGACGTGTTAATAAATTTTCTTTCACTCGTATTTTATGCATTCCATTGCTAATTAATATCACGCTTACTTTTCTACTGCGGTAGGCAAGTGCAGGGAACGAGTGAATGAACGAAATTCCCGAGAGTGTGAGTGAACTGAACGTGTGGCGTATAAGTTATCGCATGCTCATTAAACACATTCCGCGCGCGCCTTCATATGCGCAGGCGCCACTGTAGTCTTCGGCTCTGGTACTGGTCAGCGTAAAAAAGTTAAATAAATAATGACCATATTTTTAGAATCAGACCCGTCAGCTGCATTGAAGTGGACATAGACTTGCAGAAATATAATATAATCTACCAGGTATATACATGTACGTACATGATACCTAGGGAAAGTCGGAGTGAATGAGTCGGTAAGTATTTAAAAATAAGCAAGCAAATTTAAGTTAGTGCGAAATAGATACTCACTGCCGAACAGTTGTTATTTGTTTTCATACATCGACCGACTTCCTTAGTGCGTCCTTTTCTTTAGGCACGTTCATACATTCTATATTTCGTTTTATTTTGACTGACTATGACTAGTCCGCTTCTAACTATGATAAACTACGTTGTAAAACATATTTAGTAGGTGTCTTCATAAATTAATCAGCTGTTCTGGCTACTGGCTGGCAATTAACCAGGCAAGAATTACCACACAATGTGCGGAGTATATCTCTTCACATGACGGCTCTCCGGGAACTGTCATATGACGGAATATTCTACGCTGCGCTGGTATAAAGCTGTTACTGAAGTGTATATGTATGACAGACATAGATAAGTCAAAGTTATAATATTTATGAATGGTAACAGAGTAGTGTTTAGTACTTTTTGATGGCCTATCTGCATTATTTACCCCTTGGATTTGGGGTCTGCAAATTAGGTGGATATACTAAATATTTTTAAAGATAATTAGTAATAACTTAAAGGGCTTAACGGAGAATAAATGCTAAGAACGTTTTACTAAAAGGCGAAATAATTTATGAAAATAAAACAAGTGACGCAGGGCAACAAAAGTCATCTCAAATATGAATACCGCAGTTAACAGCATAATGCTCGCATTTAGACGTTTTTGTCGACGACATGACACGCAGCGCGGGCGCCGCCGCGGCATTTCCTGCTACTGTTACCACTAGCTCACCTCTAAATACTACCTAAACCCTTACAATTCAAGGTTGAAAATACTTCAACAAAGAAAGACAAAAAATATGAGTTTCAGTAAAGTGGTGATTAATTTGTGATTTAAAATCTTTTATATTTGTGTTGTTATTCCTCGACGCGTCATCTTAAAAACGATAGTCATTAACATTTTTGTTTAAGAATGGCAGTGATGTCTGTTTTTTTGTGTTTATCAAAAGAAAATTTTTCTTTGAGATGTTTGTGCCAACAATTGGACATTAGTAGAAAAACTTCAGTCTGATGCAATAAGTATTTATTCTGTAGGTTATTCCGATCGGAAAATAAAAATTATCAATTTGTCTACTTTAAACCACATGTTGTGCTAACTTAACACATCCATTGCTTTATTCAAGATTCATCTAAGATGGATATCATTTTCCCGTAGAATTATGATATTAAGCATTTATCCATAAGATGGGTTCATTATGAAAACGTGAACTAGTAAAAAAACAAAAAGACAATTTGGTCGCCAATAATAATCAATTTTGGTACAAAACTTTTTGTACCATTATTGATGGACACGAAAGCCACATTCAGCATGCGAAGGGTTAATATAAATAACTAGATAAACATATAATTACTAGAGCTAGTTGTCCAATTAGTCAGCACAGTATGCGATAATTCGCGAGGCAGTCGATTTCTCGTCGATAGTGGTCGATGTGTGCAGACCAGCTATCAGATCAACGTGTGTACACATAGCACAAATATAGACTATATCTATAGTGTTACCAGACACTATACACGTGGGAAAATTGTATAAATTGCAAGAAGTGATTTGTCTATGAATAAGTAAAGTTGTCAATGATTTTTTATTGTGTTTTAGGGATGGCCTATAGACAGACCTATTTGTTTTTGATCGCATGTCTCAGGTATAAGTGAATGCCTGTATAATAAATTGGTGTATTTTATTTAGTGTTCATTAGTCGTTTACATAAGTTGTAAACACTGTTGGCGTTCCAAATATTTGTTTTTGAAATTCAAAATTTATTTATTTAATTCTGAACATTATACCTCTAAGCTTTTTGCTCAAGTGTAACAATGTGAATTGTAGTGGTCCTGTGCTTTAAATTATGAAAAACAGCAGCACTTACAGCCAGCCAGCCGAATATTTAATCACGTTTGTATTAAGGTCTAATGCCTATCCATTTCAGTTCAATCATCTATCCTGCAAACGATTGGCTTATGGCACCATATACTAAGGCAAATAAATCTCACCTCTGGCGCTAAATATACTGATTGTACAAGCGGTGTACTATATGCGTAGGCTTAATAGCGCGGTTAACTCTCTGGAATATAATGCCATATAAATAAATGAACCACTATAAACAAAGACTTTTTCGGATTACACAATCAAATAATTTGTATTAACAGCAAGAAACATTCAATTATGCTAATTTTTATGGCTATTTACGGAGCGAATCGCCTTAAAAAGCCGTATAAACGGTGCGCTCTAAGTTCATATTTTACAACCATAAAAAACGTATATGGAGCAATATGTGCATAAATGTCAATATTTATCCGGCGAGTGCGGCGGGCGCGCCGCTCGATTTATAAGCAGCATTAGGTCCTAAGGCGGCGGCGGCGGCGGCGGCGCAGGCGCAGGCGGGCACCGCACAGCGGTATACCGCGCGTTATAACGTCCAGCATCGTAATTGTCGATTAATTATCTCCGTTTCAATAAAACATACGCCATACAGATGAAATTGTATAATTTTAGACGATAAACCGTCCACTAATAAGGTATAACTGCCGCCGCGTCCGGCAGGAGTTCTCCTACTCTTTGCCCATAAAAATGCTGGCTGTAAACGAATTATGGACCCAAAATATTTAGTTGTAATAATGCGAATCGTGACCATGGAGGAGCTGGTTATTGGGGACGAGCTAATGACAATTTGAGGGTGTATCGGGTATGAGAAAGTGATGTGGGCGTAAGTATTTATGTGTTCATTAATGCAGTGTGTGTTAATAACGTCGCTCACGTCCTCGGTTCACAAGCCGCAGGATCGACCCACACATTTATATTCTGTCAGCTTTGTTCAAGCGCTTAGATTTGGAATATATTCGGTCATTGTCATTCAACCTAAGCTCTCCATCGTTTGTCTCATTGAGTTACATTAATAAAGTAATACATTCCGATAATTGCCACATGCCTTTGGACATTTTAATGTTGCCATACAAGAACAACAGTTTTATTACACCTACATTACTAAATTTTCATAAACATGTATCAATAGGTACCCGAATACCTATGCAAAAAATATATATTTCACATCTACACATACTGCAAAGACGATAAAGCTACCCTAATGAATACATTAAAAAGCATATGAGCTAATAAACTATGGTCATACCGTCTTATAATTATACCGACACCTTAAATTAGTACTGCAAAGAAACAACATGGATCGTTCCGGAGTTAATAAGCCCGCATAAGTGGACAAAAGGACATTAAAGTGGTATGAGAACAAATGACAAATTATAATAATAGGGCACACCTGCTATTCTTTTGATCCGACATTTCTCTCATTTATGACGTTAATCGAGCGGAATACTCTCATGTTAACATAGTTGTCCCCAACAAAAGCACCGCACTCAGACAATACTATGCTTTATTGATATTTTTTGTATCAGACAGAAATTCCCTTTCATCTCACTTAATTTTAGATCAAACTATAGTTCTTACATTTAGATCATGTCATTATTGTCTCTGTTGACTATCTCGGCCGTCACAATAGCGGCTTTTAAGCACATAGAGTCGCGGTAATTTAAACTTTAAACCGTCGCAACAAAGACTGTATATCAATTTAATAGACAATGGAGTTGTGTTTGATAGTATCGTCGGGGCTGACAGATAAATAATAAGCGGCATTGCTTACGAAGGTGTATGGATGTCGCGTGAACGTTTACGGGTGTATAGTAGAGTTAGTGTGGTGGTAGAGTAGAGAGCGGTGCGCGCGCGCAGGTTGCGTTTGCGCTCGGCTCGCGCTCTCGGCTCGAGCTCGCCTCCGCCTCCCGCACATTAATCTCCGCGCCCGAGATGAAGCGATATGCATTTGTCATCGTGTCCGCGATTAACTCCGAGAAACTCTTTCTATTGTAATGAATCAATTGGATTATTGTATAACTTAGATATGAAGCAACAGCCGCTATTCTACAAAAATAATCACTTCGAAACGGATTTATATGAATGAGGAAGAAAAGTTATCCAATTAAGCGAACATGTCTCGTCTTTGTGATATAGATAAAGGTGAATCGAATAAATTAGCCGGTTGTTAGGCGGTCGGCAAATATCTCAGAAATATTATGTGCATGAATAGCGCTCCGTATGACGGACAGCAGAAAGGGCTGCCCTTAAACTTGCCTTGTATTATTTTGTCATTATTAAATTCCCCTGTCAAGGCTTGTTCTCATTTCTCTCTAAGAAAATATTGTATGCAAAATTATATGACATTTGAATGAGCACAAAAAGGTCGTATTGAGATTTGTTTACAAGCTTTGCAAGGCATTACTTTGTTATTTTGTTCGAGCCAGCTTGACCGATTACATATTTTGACTTGACGAATGTAAAAATTCATGCGAATTACTTTTCCACAAGAACTAATGTTGCAGAACAAGTGGGCGCCCAGGAAATTCAATAAATCCCGAATATCCCGATAAAGCAAATAGTTCTGGATTGAGACACTCGAATTAGCGATCACTGGGCTGCAATGGGACAAAACGTGTGAAATGAGGTGTGAGATAAGAGCGACAACACAAAGGTCGTTGGAGAGGCAATCAGGGCCTCAAGGCTGCGGGGGTCGCATTATCGAGGAGCCTCAACAAGCCGCAAAATGAAATTTCTCGACGCCGTCAATCATTTTCCCCTCCGCGAACTGCGCTCGTCTGACAAAGATGGGCTAAGATATGAACGACTAGCGAGTTGGTGCTACGGCTACGGGCTACGAAAATATTTTAAGTAATATAGGTAGGATATATATTGCAATTTTTTTTTTTATTATAACTTAAATTCTGTGTGAGTTGAGTACGTATTAATATCTCAAAAAAAAAAAAACACGAATGGAATTGCATTGTTTGATGTTTCTTCAATTTTATTAATATTGAAGATAAACTAAATTATTTTGTTTTACGCCATTAGTTTTTAGTAATATAACATACTTAGGTACTTCAGTAGGTATTTGTTTTCTTTTTAATCTGACTTTTTATCTGTTAAAGTTCCCGACTTGCAGTCTAATGTTTAAGTCACCGCTCTTTTCAGTTACTTAAGCCACATGGCTAGACACTATGAAGTAATCGAGATATTATTCCGGTGAGTTGGTCCCACCCGCCCGTGCCGAGAACCCACGTCTACAACCACTCATGATGTACTCCATCAGTAATACACGGATAATTATTATATAAGTAGAGCTACACATATACATCGAGATTGCGAGGAAACAGTGCCAAAACAATTTCTGCCTGTACACCTGCAAGTGGCAGATAAACTTTACTTAAGTAATTGAATATCAAGGTGAGACGATAATTAGGTACTTTCACGGAGAAGAACATTCCGATAAAGTGCACAGCTTACGGCCCGATCATCAAGAAAACTGCTCGCATGCCATTCGACACAGACAGAAAAATATTCCAGAATTGAGATTGATGTCGCACGCATGTGCAGACGTACTGTCTGTATGCAAAACAACGCGCCGCTAAATATAGACATAATTTATGTTCATACTCCGCGATTATAGATAAAAATACCCAAGTTACTCTCGCTACTCATACCCATAAATTTATTCCGTCATGTAAGGTAAACGCGCCCGTAATAGACCGCCAGTCATCTCATCCAGTAGGAGAGAAACAGTTTGGCTTCAGACATGAGCGATGCTAATTAGGCAAGCAATCGTAGCAGCGAAAAGTCAATAAATAATTAAAATAAATCCCATTTAAGGGTATGCTCCCACGCGATAAGAGGTGTTATTTATACACCCTCATCTCACAAAGGAACCGCTGCCGAATATCACCCATAAATATTGGACTGAGGTGTAATTTTTCACATACCACGTCTTCTCGAGCGTCGCACCTTTAAAATAAATGCAAACAAAATTTAATAGGGAGAGATGCACGGGATCGCGGGCTTCAGGTAAAAATAAACGATAGTCGACCGATCCGTGGAGATACCTCGCTCTGAGAAAGTATTCCAGTAAATCAGTAGATGATTTCATTTATTAGAGTTATTATCGTATTCATCTGTAAAATAGATAGAGTCGTAGAGTTGTCATAGGTAGTAGGAGGAAAGTTCTACGCGGAGTCGATAGTAAGATAGGTCGATCCCTAGAGTGTTGGGATAGTATTGTGTTTGCGATTTGGGCTTATAATTTGTGTGACGGCGTAGTTCGCGAGGTGCCGGCGCGGGCCGCGGCCCTGCATTTATTTACGATTATTGGTTATGGACAGTTGAGCGGCGGAGGCTCCCGGGAGCCTCGTAACGCCTCGGACTTCGCCCCGGCAGCCGGGGGCTCCGCGCCTGACGGATATATCCGTCCGGGGGGAATACTTGGCCGTTTGCAAAATTATGAATTGCTAACTCGAAGAAAGTCCTACTCGTATTTATTGTCTCGCCGAGATTTTTAAACAAATTGAACAAAAAAAATGGTACCTAATGACAATGAGTCATTAATGAAGCTAGCTTAGCTTTAAAGCTGCGAGGATGTGTTCGTGAATAAATTCTGCACTACAACTTGCTTCGAATTTGCCTGATGCTAATCTTTTAGTAGGTACTACTATTTTCATTATCTTCAAAAGCATGAATACCTATAACTTCCTTCGCTATCAAAACACACCGAGTAACGGAAACAAACGACGGCCCATTAATAAGCTGTCAATATTTGTCCCAAAATAATCTAAATTCCATCAAATAATTCGGGCCATAAAAAACTGATAGAGACATCGCACGCATCTGTAATAAAAGTCTCACCATAAATAACGATCATGAAATATAATACACCTGCAATCTTGGGGAAATGGAGAAATCATTTTCCGAGGGCGGGCGCGGTCCGGCGTGATATTGTTATAAATGTACTTTCTCCGGGGTATAAATAATAACGCTGGCCACTGGACTAGGGAGCATCTTATAGCGGCCGACAAGTAGAAGGGCGTTCGTGTAAGTTTTCAATTTTCAATTTGACGGTAGATTGTATCGTCGAAATATCTTTGTTTGTTATTTATTTAACGATGTACTAATATGTTACTCCTATTGCAATTCTCTGATTCTGCACTAATGTGTTATTTTTGTACCTATGAAAAGAAGAAGTACCTTATAATTTCATTTTTATTTGTGTAGTTAATACCTAGTGATTTACAAATTTTGTACAGTAACAGACTTTAAATATCAGATCACTCCTGCGATTATAAATCAGCAACATTAGCTCCCTCTAAATAAACATACCTAGTTGTTGATATTTTGTACAAAAATAGCAAAGTAGCAGTTAAAGTCGCGCAAGTAGCGCAGTTCTCCCCCTGTAGTGAGGTAGGCGGCGAGATGCGCCCGCCGCTGGGAGTCATTCCAACACGACAGCCTGTAAATTCTCCATTACGCGATATGAAATATGCCACACCCGCACTTCCCGCACCACCGTTTACGACCCGCTATGATTTCAGACCCGTCATTTCCTATTCTTGTATTAAGTCATATCATTTTACAATAAGATCCACTCGATCGCGTGACAACACGCCACAACACCCCGACGAAAGTTTCACAGGTTAAAATTCCGCATATACAATGTTAAGTACCAACGACCCCATTTCGACTGAATGCGTCAACTCAGTAATTAGGTATACTTTGCGATCTCTCATTACAATATTTCGTGGTTTCAACACGAAATTCAGCTTTTGTTCTCGAGGCTGTAACGTCTTTAAGCGGCCACTAACGTGATATTATTTCAATTAAGAACCAGATTTAGTGCGCCGGAAAAACTCAAAACAATGAGGTGTCGACATTGTCTCAAGGAAATAATGCGCAATCAAGCGTCTGATTTGTGTGCATTCGGCCCCTTTCCAATTCTTTTTTATTTAAAACGTTTTGTCTTGTCTCCGTCACGGACGCGATGCAGTATGGTACTGAAAAGAGGAGGCCATAAATTAATACCATCCGAAACAGTTTTGACTAAGAATAGCTAAAGTATTAAGAGACACGTCTGAACAATTAAACACGTCGTCGCTTGTCTTGTAAGACATCAAAATAAAATTACTACTATTTATGCATCTGAAAGCGTATTAACGGCACGCACTGCGCTCTTATAATGTAATAAATCGTCTGGAAAATATAACCGTCATCGCAATGTCATACGCGCGTCGTCGGATGCGCGGGCGCAGCGGTCCTGCCGCACCGCAGCCGCGCCGCGTCCCGCCCGCACCCGGCGCGTCACGCATCCATACACCATAAATTGTCAGGACGTACATAAAATCAGACGTTCCATATTTTAAAACTTTATTTTAATAGCCCACTATTCCACGAGAAATTAAGACGTGTTTATTAGCTGAACGCTCGTAATACGTACAAGTCTTTCCTTCATGAGATACTCTGCTCCTCTCCATCATAAATCTGTACTCAAGTTGAGCAACAACATAAAAGTATAATGTTGGTAAAGATAGTCCAAGCATCTCGAGATAACGACTTTGATTATCTTAATTGATACAGCGCTGTAAAATATTTTTGCCATCAATTTCAAATAGCTGAAGGGTCTAAACAAGTAATGGTATACACCTCGGCCCATTAAATTTGCGCGTGGATAATATCCACATGTTACTTATTACCTACTGCGCGTATGAAAGAATTTACAAGATGAATGTTGATAACTTTTACAAAAACTCGTGCACTATTTCTTCTAAACGTGTTTTGTTTTCATTCTGAACTAAACATGTTTCGTGTAATGGCTCTATATTTCTTTGCTTTGATAAAACAATCTGTCGAAACTTGTCTATAAGCATGCAAATGTTAATCTTGGCCCGAATTTATGTTTCGGAAGAAGTGTATGGATAAAGTTTTCGGCGAAAACATTTATAACCGGAAATATCTTTATAGCTACGTGTGCTACCAACTCTACCGTAGTGTAGAAAAATAATAGTTTGAAGATTAATCAACAGACTTTTAATCTTTGCCAGTTGTACCTATTCGTTTATTATAGCATTGATCGTCTTTGGTATTTAAGTATCGGAAATTCATTGTAGTTCTCCAAGAATCCAATGCACGACCATCGGTTGGAGAGTCCAAGTTTCGCACTACTTGACCAAAGAAGCAGATAAATAGTACAGCATAACATAATATGACTGCTTTTACACACTGTGAAGACTAATACAAAGTACCTACACTAACATTTGTCTAAGTCAGTAGTATGAAATAATTATACTGCACCATGTCATAAAGAGGTAATGCTATTGTTATGTTAGGTGTCGGTGACAGTTCTGGAATAGCTTCCACCAGCTGGTCGACCAATCAATTATGCGTCGCGTATGATCCCCTCGCCTCTAGACGACTATAAAATCACCGCACGACATTTTTTGTCAGCCGTGCCAAAAATCAACATCATCTCCACCGGAATGTTAACAACACAATATTTTTCAACGTGATCTTAATCTCAACAAATTGCTGAAAATGAAAATATTTAATAGTGTGCGTTCAAAACAGCGAGAGTTTGTACGAGAACCTCGACGCACATCGGTGATTTTGAAAACAATTTTACAACAATAGCTGAAATCTTAATTCTTAGCTATAAGTAATTTCATTTAGTTCGCTTGATACGTTGCCAGGATGACTAATATAACAGAACTCGCATTAACATGTCGTGATCTCATTTTATTGTTATATTTTCTTTTCAATTGTTAGGAACGTAGGAATGGTAGAGTTATTGTAGAAGTTAATGGACAGCTTATCGAAAACATTAATTACAAAATGTGGGTAGGCAATGTTCATGAACTACATACCTATTTGCCTAAATTCGTTCTCTAATCAATATTTTTTTATATTTCGAACGTCGGAAATAGTTTGTTCATTGTAAAATGTAGAGTTAGATTATTGCACCCCTTCTGTAAGCTGCTGACAGACCCTCGACGCGGGAGTAGGAACGACACACGACACCGCACGACGCCGCACGACATTCCATCGACACATCGTAAAATTTTATAAAACCGCGGTTATCGTAAACAGAACAAATAGCAAAGTTTACGAGCCATTCGTCGCGGTTTTCCATTTGCATGATACGAGTATGTCATAGAGCCCCAGCCGGGTTATGGCGCCATCCGAGTTCCCACACAAAATAATTTACATCGTATCTATAAATTTGTTTATTGTAAAATGTATAAATTGACAATCGATCGTGTGAGTGTGCAAGAAAGTTATGACTGAAGGGCGGGTCAAGCTACATACGAGTAGACTTTGTTAGGCTCTTATTTCAACCCCAGCACTTAGGGGTAAAGCAGCGATTACATTACCCGGCTGATTGGGCCCGATTTGATATACATTGCTGCTTAGCTTCAGTAGTTTTTCAAGTAAGACTCGTGCACAAGCAATGTAATATCAAAACGGGCCCGATGGGTAGGGTGCTTAAGATTCGCGGTGCATGTATTGAGTACGACTTGACTGTACTACAACTTGCAGGGTTTATGTTGTGTGGTGAATTATATTTGTTTTGTCAAGCCTACAACAGCATAACTGCATTTTCCTTCAACAGTGTAAGGCTTGAATAGTTTGGCTAATATTGAGTGTAACTATACAACATTGTCGCGTCAATTCATGTTGGAAGTCATAGATAAAAGATGTTGGGTGTAAGCGACAGCTTCTCGCAATCTGATAGTGTTTTGTCTGACATGTAAGACGCATTTAGAGTGGTCTGAAGTGCTTTATCATAAAAATTCTCAACAAAGGGTATTAAAAACTGAAGTCATAACAGGAAATGTGATACGTCAGCGGAGTGCCGCTACCCGGTAGTGAGTGCCGGGAGCCTCTTTCATCATAAACCCGCGGCGCAGGCAGCTGGTGTTCCGCTTTATGTGGTTTCCAAACACTCTTTAATAATCTTGTTTATTTTCAGATGCGAAGCACCCATAACTCCAACATTGCTGACTCGTGTCATTCCCTGAAATATCTTTTTGTTTTCCTTTTGGTTGATGACTTGTTCTTTTGGAACATGTGTCTACAAAAATAAAAATAATATGCTGATTTAATAGGTACTTTAATAGGCCGGCTGATACGATGATGGTAAATGAGTGCTGATGCAACTACAACTAAATTCAATATCCAATACTGCTGAACAACCAAGTGTTACTAATAAACAGATTTAGGCAGTTACATCACTGTGTCACTAAATATATCTATGTCAGCACCAAACCCAAACACAAACATTGTATCTGCTCGTAATATGCGCGTGTATGCGGATCGGGGAACAGCAGGCAATAAAGCTCCTAGTCAGCTAATAACAACAGTCGCATCTCCAGCGATATCTCAATATCGAGGTGCGAGCTTAATTAACACATGACGCTTGTCGAGGAAATAGAATTCCTGTAAGCGTGTGCGCGCGCGCCCCGAGCGGTACCTACTCGAGCCGCCCGAGCCGTGCAGCAGATACCTAGACACCGCCCCCGACTCGCGCTGTTTATTTACAAGCAACGAGACTTCATTACGCCGCCGGCTAATGTATTCAGCTTCAGCCTCCACGTTAACGGCGACACTTCTCGGAATCAATATGCTCCTTGTATGTTTTGATTGGCTGAACCCCGCACCCCCGACCCGAACTCAACCCTACCGCCCACGCTTAAAATTCACTTTGCCTCAAACACATCGCGCAACTTTAATGACACCGAATACAACGAACGGATTTCTGTTAATACTCGCCAGAGATAAATTTCCTATAGTGGGAACGACCTCTGCATTGAACTTATCCAATTTTAGGGTTAACGCGCATTAATTTGTTTTATTAACAACGTTAAACTTTTAACCGTTTCCTGTGCTGACGTTCTGGTCCGATTCACTTCAATTGTATTCTATTTGTGTTAACATTGAACTATCTATTTAAACTTCGTACCTTTATAGGAATAATTTTGTCGAAGATTTATCATATCATAAAGACAAGCTATAACCACAAAACAGATCCGCTGCTGTAGTAACAAGCAGCTTGACATCGGCAAATCCATCGAAGTAACTTTTGATCCCGGCGCCCCCAAAAATAATAATGTTTCATCTTATAAAAATATTTCCCTTACGACTGTCGCTCGGTATATCACGGTATTTGTCACAGAGGATCACCCTTTATGTTCGTTTCCAGTCAAACCCCTTAGATAAGCGAGCCTTTTATATGCCAAATATAATATATTATGGTTTACAGATCTACTGACAACATCTTAGTGTGGATATAACTCTAGAAAATTGCTTGATTTTGCTAATATCCTGTGTAACTTACGAGCCGTAAGGCACAATAAAATTTTACAGCCTATTAAACTTGATAGAGATTTTGTGCTAATGAAGTTAATTCTGAACAGATTACCAGCTAAAAGGGAGTCTAAGTCTAGCATTACATATTTAGTGCAGCATGTAAATTAAGACAGGCACCTACCTAGGCCTACACTACAGCAAACATTTTATGATATCAAGGTGTTCTATTTTTCGCTCGCCTTAAAAATTCGTGACACGGTGTATCCATATTGCTGGGCGGAGTACGAGCCATTACTTTCGACATAATGAGCAACGCAAAAATATCAGCGTATTATGGGTTATCAGGAGCTCCGTCTCCGCTCCCGCAACCCGTAGCCCGCCGCCCCCGCACACTGCCACTCGGTTAATGGATTACTCACATTCATATTCCACATGTTTGCACTCCTATGATCTCTATTGATCCACACTACTTCCTTTCGGCTTGTCATCCGTCCCACTATAGGGAATAACTTACAAATTGATAGACTTGACAGCCATCACACATCTTCCCTCTAAAATAAAATTTACATCCGACATAACAGCATTTTCTGATACAGTCACTTGGAGTGCGGCGAGGTTTGCACCCATCTGTTTGCACGTCTATAGCTCCCCTTTCATATGAAAGACGAAAACAAACAGCGAATGTGCCAAATAGCAAACAATATTATACGGAATGCACAATAATATCAGTTCCGTGGCGCGGGATGTTTGCTCCGGCGAATAAATATGAAATTCGAAGAGCTCGCCTCACCCGAGCAAATATCATCAGTTTGCTTTGGTAAAATGATAACCGAAGAGATTGAAAATCTGGATCCAGACGTGGGGCGCGTAGTGGAGATTATTGGGAAGATAGACGATCGGAACAGGAAATATTGGATATGTTTTAGCATAACAAACAGATTTTTCCGGGCGTTTGGGTACTTATTTGGTAAAAATCATATTTTGAGGCGTCGACTTCCTGCGAGACAGGTATAACTTTTATAAACACTGCAAGTGGAATATCATGTTCCGAATATACCAAGAAAAGGAAGTTATAAATATCGAGTGTTTCTACCAAAAACAACCTTGGATACTTAATATAGATTTTTGCAGTAGGTAAAGATTGTAGATCCAAATGGCAAGTATCTATAGTTTACGAAAAGCCTACAAGTTCATTCTGATTTATTATGTATCTATCTATAGAGAAGGAAAATGGAGTGTAGGATTGTAGAATTTGTAGATACAACTCTCAGTGGGTCTGAAAGAGTGCGAGCAGACGGGTCCCTTATCATCCCACGGGAATAACTCCTATATTTATGTTTCGCGTAAAACTTTATGTCGTTTGTCTGGACTCGCTTTATTCCGGACAAGTTATATCGTCCACTGCAGCATTTTGATTGTACTGTCTATTTTATTTTGGGTACTAAGTTTTCCAACCGTCAAGGATCAAATAAATATTTCTGATGGAAATGTCATATAGGGAAACATAGATGACTTACACCAGACTCCCACAATGGGTTTAGTACTTTTACTAAGTATCCTGTGGTTCAGTCCAACTAAATTATTATTTAACCCTTTTACTGAATATTTTATGCGAACGAACATTTTTAATGTATTCAAATATATTTGACAGTAAAAAATTATGCTTGAGTCGTTGACGTTCTGCCTACCCCATTAGGGCCCCATATAGGCGTGATAGTAGTAGGTATGTATGTATGTATGTACCTTTATAAATATTATGCTAGTGGCAGTGGCAGATTTGTGTTGATTTATTTGGTGACAGATCTAGAGTCAATAACTCTAGTCGTTGAAAAAAGTGTCTGAGAGAGAGTTCGCGATGGACTGAGCTCATCAGAAAGACATAGACGGAGCACAGTAAGCTTCTTGGTGCCGGACTTCAGTTTGAAGGCGAAAACCAGTCAGGGTACCCCTCGTAGAGCCTACCAACCACCGCTAAAGATCGTGCTATCCAAACATGTTTTATGAAATAAAAATTACAGGCCATTTTAGATAGGATATTGCGTGTAAAAGCTAAAATACTTATTAAACTTGGACAAAGTAAACCTTAAACTTTTTAATTCCTTGAAATAAAGCTGTAAGTATTATTTTCAAACTTAACTTGGCCGTGGAGACCTAAATAACAGCCAGCAGCACTCACAAGTTCCTCCGTCGGCGTAGTTAATATTTATACCATGCCCTCCGTCAAATGTCAGAGTATGACGTCAATACTACCTATACTTAGTTAAATTACCTATCTAGCAAAGTTTTCCGTAGCAGATGAAATTCTAAATACAGTGATAATACCCGCATTACCGTGTCATTTATACACAAAATGTTAAAAAGCTAACAAAAATACACATTACACTTTATTTGCGATCTCTACAAAATTTAATAGAACATCAGGCAGATTTTAATAAGTGGAGTAGGTAAGAATTTTCCCTAGTGACTCCCTCCCTAGTGGAAAATCCAAGAATTGTCACAACTGCTAACCAATTCTTTCTACGGTAACTGCCAAAGCAAATCCAACAATAGCTATTCATTGTATTGGATTTCCATCACGTTGGTATTGGAATATGCACTGGCTGAGCAATCTCGGAGGTAAGGGCTGGGACGGACAGAGCGGACTATAACAGAGAACGCCTTTACGACGCGGCACCCGTCGACACATCAACACTCCATCGACACTTCGACATGAGGATTGTATGGCGCTGTGACCAGTATGACAGTAGGCAAAATAGTGTGACAAAGGAAAGGAATGCAAATAAACAGATTTAAAACATCAGAATATGAAAATGCATACACGAAAGAAAAAACCACGAAATTAAAATGTAAGTAATCGTTTAAAATTCATGACCACTGGTTTTATCAAATGTTAGAGCTACCTTAAGCTTTAATTTTTTAAATGAAAATTCATAAGGCTGTTCTTGGCTTTTGTACGAAGTATTTAATTGTCTTACAAGTAAAGATGCTTTCGTGTTTTGAAAGACCCGATAAGCCGTTGTCGGTCGTTTGGCCCGGTCAATGTTCATTACATGATGTGATGATGATAATTAATAGATCTATTTGGAAGGGAAAAAATCATTGCTTACTTCGATGAATTGGTAGGTAACCTAAACGAAAGACGAATTTAATTCAAAAACTTGAGTATCATCAGCTCTACAATGTCCAACAGACACCCGCCACTTTCTGCAATGTCATCGCTGCATATAAAAAGTTATGACCACTGGCAATATTTCCGAGCGGCTCTCGAGGAAACGATATGCAGTAAACGGGCGGGCGTGAGCCGCGGTCTCGCGGGGACCGGGACCGAGCCGGGACCCTCGCTGACCCACCGATTTTATGCCAATTTTCATAAAAATAAATCTGACTCGCGTTGATTGAACCAGTCGCCACTCGCCCCGAGTCCACGATCGCCTCTCTATTTTATTGTTATTAGTTCAGCGCAAGGGTACGAGTTATTGTTTTGCCATTTGTCCTCAAAAAATAAACACCTTATCTTTCTTTACGAGGAAACGGTTGGAGTAAATTCTACATTATCAAGTGTAAACTGTTTAAATGTAAGCTGTGCGCCGGTATTAAATTTATTTATGAGCTTATTATCGCCCGCAAATTATAAGTTTTGTTAACAAGTATAAAAAGTGGACGCACATTTTCACCGACAAAGAGACAGGTGGACCGGCACAAAAACGCAATAGGGTTTTATATGCGTACGTCAACTTACAAAAACAATTTAGCTGTGACAAAAACTGTCCCGGCGCGACATGAATGGATCATTCGGTGGGTTAATAAACGTCCCGGCAGAGGTTGTGGGTTTGAAGCTGGTCGGGGTATCTGGCCATCTGACGGAACAAGTGTTATGGCATCGTACACTGCCTTATACGAGCTGGGCACATTCCGCGATATCCCGATGCTATCGCGGTGACCACACACGGCAGCCTAACAACCACCGAGTGTGACTAGTTGACGCGAAACGACAATTTGCGACACTTTTATGCTCATAACAGGCCTCGATCGCTGACTTTAACGTCACCACTCACATATCAGTTGCGCGACTACTTTGGACAAGATCTATCGACAACTCGATCGACATTTAATGTAGAATATCATCTCGCCTTGTGTGTAAAATTAATACAACTTTAAAATGGTCCGTTTCTAAATGAGAGACAGAGTGCGTTTGGACAAAAGTGCAGACTGTAGTCAAAGAATCATGGCGGGCCATCGTGATTTATCGTCGGCCGCTTTTGAATATTAAATAATCTTTAATGGGAGCGCATGATCAGCCCATTAGCCGACGTCGCTCCTTTCACGTTTAATAAAGAGTCATTTATAAGCCAGCGACGCTTTTCCCTTATCTGGACGAAGTATGTCGCGCGACTGAGAGGTGCCGCCCTATCAGGATTAATTCATAATTTTTATCCTCTTTAGTACCTATACGCGTCCTTGCCGCATTAATATTACAAATGTATGCACATAAATAATTGTTAATTGACGCCAAATATTTGTTTACCTTTTTGAAGCGAAGTTGCTTCATTACTAACTCAATTACCGTCTGAAATGGCGTATGAGAGCGCCACAGCGTAGTAAGTGGAGCAACAATGAGTAGGAAACGCTTAGCGGGTCTGGAGCTGCGTGTAACAGGTATCGGCTCGATTCCCACGGCGGGTGACTATCACCTCATTGGCCCATTAGGAAATTGGCCGGTTTCCTCGCGCCGCGGCTGATCGCTTCTAAACGTCGCTCCTTAGACCCCCGCTCGGTTCCGACAGAAATGTTTCGAGTGTCAACCATGGGAAACCCCGCTCAAGAGCCGCTAACAGCTTTTACTCGGGAAATGTTACATTTTGTTACAACTCCAAGCTTAATGATCTGTGTCACTCTTTGCACACCTCATTTTGCCAACTTTTAGGTACAGTTGAAAATGGTTAAAAAGATTAATTTGATGATATATTTTACTTGTTAAATTTGGAAATAACATAAATTAATTTCATTAAAGAATTTTAATACACATGACACCGATACACTTCCATATAAAGAATCTTGTTTTCCTCATACTTACCGCTACACTCGGTTATCGTAAATATAAAATTAAATCACCGAGTAAAAATATTTGCTGACTTATGACTCGAATTAAGCAAAAACTGGGCCGCTACTAACATCCACATTAGTCGTTACGTGTAATTATGAAGATTAATCTCCTTGGTAACCGACGGTAACATTACTTAAGGGTTAACTCGACTTCCTAATGGCACTTGGATCGCGTCCGGCGCTCATTATCGCAAAACATTCGATCGGAGTTATTCCTCTTAATATCTCCACTCTGAGGAGCCGGGAATGTTCGGATATCGTCACGTACTCCACCGCACCACTGTAATTATATGAGCGATTAAACCCTTACTAATATATTATAATCGTTCGGTGAGCAAGCGGAGTTTTCTGCTTTTTACCAGAGGCCGGAGCCGCCGCGCGTTCACACAGAGCGACGCAACACCCCATTACGACTCAAGTCGATTGACCGACGTGATTGGAAACGTTCTAGGAATAGCACTATAATCTATTATGTATTACTGCTCTTAGTTTGTAATTTGAGCATCGTAGGCATAGTGCACACTGTACCTATATAAAAAGCCTGACGGACGCTGGCAGAGAGAGCTTTACAAATTGACACAATTATCAAGTAACTTGATAACTGAGTACTTTATTTTGATTGTTGCTAAATAGCTACTAGTACCAACAACAGGATTGCTTGCAGCAGACTTAATGAAATATTATCAGTAAAAATGTGCGGCTTTCCAAAGTCAGCCAGATTTAAAAGCTTTAGTTCAGCTTGCACAACACAGCCTGACAACGAGCAATCTTCAAAATACAAATCAAAAACAATAATCTTTTGCATAAAATTAGTGCAATTTTCTGTAGCGCAATATAATCGCATATCAGATGCCGTCAATGTGACTGCCTAATAAACGGGTGAGGTTTGATTTCCTCGCGAATCATGAGAAAATTATCCTGGAACACGTCGGCCCGTCAGTCTTTGAGATCACCCGACGGATAAGAATAATTACTACAATGATTGAACCCTTATAATCGCAGTTTATTTAATAGTCGACAGATGTTAATCGGCGTGCTATAATTACGATTCGATCGCGAAGAGAAAAACGCGAACACGTCTATCCTCGATGCGCGGGCGCAGCTTCAGCGCGGATAGCGCCGATTACCGCAACAATATCAACTCCGCAACTCGCTCCCTTAAGTGGAGTAGAGATTTATTTAATTAGCGATTAAAAAACGAAATGGATGGGAAAATTCTAGATCGATCGGCGTAAAGGCGATGAATGATCCACAGATAATTTTAGCCTTTAGAACGACGACCGCTTTTTTCGTTTCGGAACTTCCTTTGATTAACGTTAAAAATATCTTCATTGAAATAAAATATTCTTCAAGCCCTATTAATGCACCACACGGTAAACGAGTAGATAACTCAAACAATACAAGTGGTTTTACAACGATGTAAATATACTTATCTTTACTTTGTATGGTATAATTAACTGGGCACTTTGATGTTGCTGACAAGATTTTTATGATGCTACACATATCTCGTTTACAAGATTATAAATTTACCACATCAAGAAATGGAAACATGAAACAGAATGGAATGGAGTGCCATAGCAGTAGCAGTTTTAATTAGCGTTATAGAAACGTGTCAGTTGAGGGTTTTTTTTATATTTTTTCCATTGTATGTAAAACAGCGCTGGAGTTCATCCATCACTTCATATTCGCAGCTCGCTGTCGACAGTGTTGCCAAATGCGATTTCAAAAAATATATTTCTTGAAGTTGAGATTTTGAATACTAAAGTTTTAAAGTATTCTTCAAATTTAATACTTTGAGAATATTTTCAAATGACTGCAAACAAATTCTTCTTCAAATGAAATATGATTGATCAATGAGACATTTATTTGTAATTTCAAAATAATTATTACTTTATTAATCCTATGGGTTACTGGTTACAAATTACTGATGAGAGAAAATGTATTAATGCCGGTATGACAAAGTTGTATGACGTGCTAATGACAACCTATAAATGTCTAGCCTATGAGGGTTCTTGAATATGAATACCTACATAGGTACTTAAATGACACACCATTATGGTACATTCTTTTTTTACTTTTTTATAGTAGGTACTTATACTAGAAAACGTAGCTTATTTAGTTGGCAACCCCGCTGGGCACTTGACCGCTGCTGCCGTGCCGCCCTGGTGCTCAACACTCTAATTGGGACCTACATTAAAAAATACTTCATTACCATGCCTAACAAATTGCCCAAAACTGTGAACTTCGGGAATGTTAATTGCATTGTTGTTTTAATACTTGACAAGGCTTCTGTGGGTAGCTACTTGTTGACATGTCAATAAACTGAAACACTTGAAATATAAGTATTTCTATTTGTCATAATATTTTTATGAAAATTGTTATGACGTGCTACGGCTACGGTTGCTACGACGTAGCAAAAGCAGATGGTGATAAAAAAAATGAGTTTGATTTGTTATGTAGTACCTACACAGGTAAAAAGGATTTCTTTAAATAAGAAAGACCAATTTCTTGAAATATTTGGTAATACCAAAAATATATTTACTTAGGTCAATGCAATTTTTTTAAAACAAAAATACCGATTACTTTTAATCAAGACATTTAATTTCTTAGGTATTAAGACAAATATTTTTATTTCAAGACTTTTCTAAATTTGATTTTAATGAAATAGTTTTACTTAAATCAAGAAACATGTATTCTCTTGCATCAACTTACAATATCTCAAAATGAATCATAATTTACTTAGATTGAGATATATTTTTTCAAAACAATTTTTACTATTATTAAGAGACAGTTTATTAATCTAAGAAGTGCATAATATTAATTTGAATGAATGTTTTTATTAGGTTGATAAAAACAATTTTATCTGTTTAATAATAAAAATAATTAAAAACGACATTATTATTTTTATTCCAAAAAAATATTTTGTTCGATTAACAGAGTTTTGGTTCTTATTATAAATAACTTATATTTTTGAAACAAATATTATCATAGTCTTCGATAAACATGATACATTTTACTATGAGATATTTATACTCAAACAAAGAATAATAGTATCCTGAACTGAGATTTTTTTTCTTAATGGCAACATTTGCGGGTCGTCTTCACAGTGTTGCCAGCGTAGGCGATTTGACGCCATTTAGGCTACTCGAAACGCAAATCGGCGACGAAAAAAATGGAAAGGTGACAGGTCGCCATTTAGGCTAATTCATAGATATCACATGTGGCAAAATGGGCTACTTCAAGAATAAAATATTTGAGCTATAGGAATTACTTTCTACGTCATAAAAAAAAACAATACATATCGCTTATTTAGCCTAGGTATGTATCGTATGTATGGGAATGGGCAGCAGCCTGCAGCAGCGTTCCCTGTTATAGGAAATGCGACATCTTACTTGACTCCATACCATACGTTTCCATACTATGACTATTGTGGCATGGCGGCACCCCGCGAGCTGTAATCTTAAAATGCAAATTCGCAGGGTGCGGCCATGTGACGTTCGCCTGCGGCCATGCGGCCCATGCGACAAAAGTCATGATATGGAAGTGTATGGAGTCAAGTTCGTGCAATGCGGCCGATGCGACAGTAGCGTGTGGCTGCGACAGTAGCGATTTTCGTTGGTCGTATGCGACCGTCAAAAATTTCCATACAGTCAGATGTTTTTTTACTGTCGTATCGGCCGCATTCTACGGCCGCATAGCACGAACTTGACTCCCTACATTTCCATACTATGACTATTGTCGCATGGCTGCACCCCGCTAACTTGCTCCATTAAGCCATTATAAGTGATCATAAGTGAAGTGACTGAATGTGAAGTCGTGTACCTACCTACCTAATGAGAGTTAGACCATTCAGTCTGCCTGCGCGCGGCCGGCAGTTACAGAGGACAGTCGTTTTTTCAGCCAAAAGGTTCCAAAATGCTAAGAATTTGCATATGTGATATGATAATCTTAAAAAAAGGTCAGGTCAAGAGTACCCTAAACCGACGAGCGTTTATGAAAAGATTGATGAATGTAGATGAAATGAAGCGAAAGAAGTATGCAAGGATCGTAGCAAGTGGAAGGAGTGAGTCTCTGCCTACCCCTTCGGGAAAGAGGCGTGATTTATGTATGTATGTATGTATGTATGTATGTATGATAGATAAGATAATCTTTTCCGAAGAGCAAATATTGTTTGACCCACATTGTTCCCATTAAGTGCTGCATAAATTTTCTTATTTTAACACTAATTAACAGCAACAACAGTCCACTGTTGGACATGGGCGAACGCAAAGGCCACATTCACCAAGCATTGCAGGCGGATTAATTTAGGGGAATTTCACGAGGAGCTCGGTGAAATTGAAAATCAGAGGGTGGCAACACTGATGAATCTAAAAAAAAAAAAAACTTCGTTTTCCTTTTTGGCGGCTGCACGGTGCGCACGCGGTTCGTGAATTTATTGCGCTTGCGTTTACTTAGTAGATTTTTCCAAAGAGAATATAAATACAACTGATTTTTCATTCTGTGCGCACGGGCAACAAGATATTTCACCGGCATTTTGTGTAAATGCAGTGTACAACAGAGCCGGATACGCGTCCGAGGACACTTTCTGAGAAATGGACGCCATAACTGACCTACTGAAGTCCTGGAATATTCCCAATGAAATAATAGACAAATTCGTGGGTAAGTAAATGTGTAATACTAAAGCCTTCTCGCCCTGAAGTCGACACTGACCCAACTTTCGTCTACGATTGCTTCCAAATATAACCTAGCCCTTGCCTAGCCCCTGCCCCTGTAGCATGCCACCGCGCGATAACGAATTTATCGCATTTATCTGTCAAACTCCCATACGATTTGACAGATAGATGTGATAAAATGTGTGATATAACGGCTATCACGGCCTTATCGCGGCTGCATGCTACGGGGGCTGGTCTCAAGCCACCCTGGCGCTGTTTACGCGTGATCAAGCAACTAACCCAAATATGTACAATCTTCCTACTTTTGACTGTCTTTTACAGAAAATGGTATAACAATAGAAAATATGCCAAAACTTAAACAAGAAAACTTGAAGGAGTTGTGCTCTCATATGGGCACAAGACTTCATTTACAGGAAAAGATAGAAGAGCTTGTTACCGCCCATGTATGTCACTAGTCCACTGCCATTTCAATTTGCTACACTTCCAAACAGTGTAGTAGTAGTACTTAGTAGTACCTACCTATAGTAGTAGTGTGTTGCTTCTGGGAATTGGGTGAAATGGTCCCAACCAAACAGATGATCACCCGTCTGCGTGCACCGCAGACGTCCCACCCCGAGGAAGAAGTAGTGTAGTTGTAGTAGAGTAGCAAAGGCTCATTCCGGACTTTATCCATTATAAATAGAGATATTAAGCATACCTGTTCATAGCTCTCTGAGTGAGTTGTAGCCGGTGGGCCAGTAGATATATAGCGCTTAACAATTAAAAATTTAGATTTTTAAAAGTTTTAGCTATACTAACAAAATAATATAATTTCTTACTTACAGGCCCCAACTGAGTCGAATAGTGTGTGTAGCAATAGCGCAGTTCAAATAGTTGATGATGTAGTCACCCCTACAACTAGCAAAAGCCAGACCTGCCCGAACAGTTTTGATTCAATTCAAGTTATAGATTTAGATTCAGTACAATTTAATACAACAGATATCAGCTTTACTAGAAAAACTTTTCCTAATTTCGACCTGGACACACTTCTACAAACATCACCTGGCGGCCACAGCATAATAAAATATTATGAAACACATGGTTTCTTGGCAGATTCCAAGAGAAACCAATTAGTTGACATAATTGTAAAACATATATATACCTACATCGTCCATTGGTAATTATAAAAATACTTAACTATTTTAACACAATAATGTAACAGATTTAATATCTTACCATTTTCTTTTGCAGCCGTATAACATACGAAGAATATAATTTAATTGCAGCAAAAATTATTACACTATTTCCGAAGGAGAGTGTTGGAACTTATTACACAAAACCTATTTCAAAAAGAACTTCAGTAACAGGGCGCTCCACATTAGCCAGAGGGAAGCTGGTGGACAAAGTGAGGAACCTCCTGTACAAATATGGTGATAGAAAGAGATCAAGCGCCCCAACATCTGATGAAAATATTCCACCTGTAAAAAAACACCTTGACTTGCAGAGTAAGTTATTATGATAATTAAATAATTGGCAAGTAGCTTAGGAATATCTGGACTTCATGGACACTTTCATACTAGATTTATTTATAGGTACTCTATAAACTTTGTTTTATATTGTGTAAATATCACTCTGCTGCACATTCACTTATCACTAATGTCCTTGCGTTGCAGTACTGATGTTTCATTATAATTTAGTTTGGTCAGAGTATACTTTTTGGTGTTTCTAGGCACCATGAAAAGTAGAGGAAACAGACAAACAAAGAAACTTTTTTAAAAGAAAATATTTTTTGGTACTTGAAAAAAGTTTTAGGTATATGTATAGATATAGGTATTATAGATAAAACATCTGTATTACCATACTCACTACACTCTTGGCAAGCAGATTGGCAAGCGCAGTGCAAACTGTTGCTTTACAGGGATTACTGCTGCCCTTTCCCTGTATGAATTTATCACTTCTTTTTATGACAACCATTGGTAGAATTAGGGTGATGCTATTCTAAGCCAGCATCACATGGCAGAACATTTACTTGTTATTTATTTTTAAGATGTGTATTCAAGAGACATACTATTTCTTAAAACCAACACCGAGCCTTGGGACGAAGTTATCCAAAAATGGAGAAATACATGCCTCTTACGAAAAGAAAGTGAACACCAGAATGTCCACGAGTTCATAAACGATTGGAAAATTCTTTCGGATCCGAGAAGTGAAACATTGGTAAGTGATGCAACTATTGCTGTCCTTATCATATTATGAACTAGCCTTTACCCGCGGCTTCGCCCGCATACTCATAGGGAATTAACAAAGGATTGTGTATGAGCAGCAAGTGAATCAGCTGTTGTTATAGTATCCCTATCCCTATCGCCAGCAGAAGCGCCCCATCAAGCTGAACAACTTTTGCTTTGGTGCCATTTCCGTATCTCCTATAGTTTAGCTGGGCTCCTGGTGGTGCACCTGGTGTTCCATATCAGGTACTCCAGATCCTCGAGAGGTAACAAAAAGTAGCCTATGCCCGTTCTCGGTGTGCTAGCAATCTCTGTGCCCAATTTCATAAAGATCGGTTTAGTAGTTTGGCCATGAAAGAGTAATAGACAGACAGAGTTACTTTCGCATTTATAATATTATTATATTTATTCTGATAAAAGGAAATGCGTATGTGTCAGTCTCTTATTAGAAGCTTTTGTCTTGAATTTCTACAAGGTGTAACAGAAAAGGCATAGGTATATCCGTAAACTAGAAGAATATTTTATTTCCAGATTGTAATTTGACCTATTGTTTCTTTCCAGATCAATATTGACTTTGATTTCCTTTATCCGGAGAAAGGTTTTAATTTTTACCTGAATTGGGACAACTTTTTTGAAAAACTACTTAGTTTTAAACCACCAAAAGACGAAAAAACAAAGAACCTTATCGATTCCATGAAAACTCTTGGAGATGATAGTAAGTATCTAGTAATCACGCCGATCGACTTAGGGGGTAGGCAGGCAATTGAATCTCAGAAACTACTGGACGGATTTTGATGGAACTTTTTTCATTTAACTGAGTTTTTCTTGGACAGTAAACAAGGATATAAATAATCACGCCAATAGACTTAGGGGGTAGGCAGGAAATTAAATCTCAGAAACTACTGGACTGATTTTGATGTGATTTTTTTTATTTGACTCAGTATGACCTAGAGAGTAAACTAGGATATAAATAATCACGCCGATCGAAATAGGGGGTAGGCAGGCAATTGAATCTCAGAAACTACTGGACGGATTTTGATGGAACTTTTTTCATTTAACTGAGTTTTTCTTGGATAGTAAACAAGGATATAAATAATCACGCCAATAGACTTAGGGGGTAGGCAGGAAATTAAATCTCAGAAACTACTGGACTGATTTTGATGGGACTTTTTTCATCTGACAGAGTTTTACCTGGACAGTAAACAAGGATATAAATAATCACGAAATGACTTAGGGGGTAGGCAGGCAATTGAATCTCAGAAACTACTGGACGGATTTTGATGGAACTTTTTTCATTTAACTGAGTTTTTCTTGGATAGTAAACAAGGATATAAATAATCACGCCAATAGACTTAGGGGGTAGGCAGGAAATTAAATCTCAGAAACTACTGGACTGATTTTGATGGGATTTTTTTTATTTGACTCAGTATGACCTAGAGAGTAAACAAGGATATAAATAATCACGCCAATAGACTTAGGGGGTAGGCAGGAAATTAAATCTCAGAAACTACTGGACTGATTTTGATGGGATTTTTTTTATTTGACTCAGTATGACCTAGAGAGTAAACTAGGATATAAATAATCACGCCGATCGACTTAGGGGGTAGGCAGGCAATTGAATCTCAGAAACTACTGGACGGATTTTGATGGAACTTTTTTCATTTAACTGAGTTTTTCTTGGACAGTAAACAAGGATATAAATAATCACGCCAATAGACTTAGGGGGTAGGCAGGAAATTAAATCTCAGAAACTACTGGACTGATTTTGATGGGACTTTTTTTATCTGACAGAGTTTTACCTAGACAGTAAACAAGGATATAAATAACCACGCGAAATGACTTAGGGGGTAGGCAGGAAATTAAATCTCAGAAACTACTGGACTGATTTTGATGGGACTTTTTTCATCTGACAGAGTTTTACCTGGACAGTAAACAAGGATATAAATAATCACGAAATGACTTAGGGGGTAGACAGGGAATTGAATTTCGATTGTTTTTTAACCGATTTTGATAGATTAGCAATGACCATCAACAAATCCCAAGGTCAAACTCTTAAGGCTGCTGGGGTGGATCAAAGATCCAAATGCTTTTGCTTCGGCCAGTTGTATGTTGCATGTTCACGTCACGAGTGAGTAGCGCTGAGCAATTGTTTGTTTTAGCTACAGCGGGCAAGATAGAGAAATTCTGTGATTTAAAAACTTATTTATTACTTTCGCATACTTCAATGCGAACGAAGTCGCGGGCAGGGGAAAGTTGTTAAGTTTCATAGACTGGTTCAAACCTTAAAATATTTGCAGTTACTTTTTTACTCTTATGTCTATATTTTAAGGAACCGATTGAGGGGTAACAGGTGATACTGTGGGACTGATTGAGTGGACTGAAGGGCGGATTAAGGGGTGGACTGAGGTGTGGGTTAAGGGAAATTAAACTATTATTTTTGTGTAAAATAAATCTGTTTAACATTTTTTTACTTATTTAATTTCTATAAAGATTTGATTATAACAATGAAATCAATTGTTTCAGCAAAAATTCCTATTCAGCTGAAAATACTTGCACACCTAGTACCACCCAAGGGACGAGTTACAAAAAAAATAAAATTCACCACACAAGAAGCTATTGACTCCTTATATATTTGTGTGCCAGTAAGTATCTTCTCCTTAATATTTAAGTCGCTGCTGCCGAGTTTAATCATTTAAATTATAATTTATATCTTTATGACAATAGACAATAAATTAAGGGAAATCTTTAATTGCACCTCTAATAATCCTTGATGTAAGCAGAATTCCCCCTCTAATATACCTACTGCATATGAAATAAATAACCATACAGAAAATAAAATTTACCTAAGCATTTTCTACGAAAAAATAAGTAAGGTAAAACTAGCTTGCCTTTTATACTTTATTTACAACTGAAATTTGGCAAAAACCTCAAATATGTATCAGTTTTGGTGAATAAATTCTGCGTGCAAGTTAGTAATTTTGGTAGGAAAGACAAGAATTAATAGATATACGATTAAATACATACCATTAATAAATATGTTTATTTTTTCTCACCTAGAATATTGGCGATATAGACCAAGTTATAGCAGAACAAAAACAAAAGGCAAGAACCAAGAACCTGTCTGTTCAACCCTATATTATTCTACAAGGAACCCCACAGGCATGCAGTTCACCTTTAATCATAGTGGATGATGTAAGATACCAGTTTGCAACCATAACAAAAGCTTTTGATACCCTTTTCAAGCTTTATCATACATTTAACGTGAGATATCCCAAACCAGGCGACCATTTATATTTGATCATACAAAGATGCATATATAAAATTGAGACTAAATACGACAATATTGTATCTTACATAAATGATGTTTTGAGTATGTAATTAGGTAAGATACCAGTTTGCAACTATATCAAAAGCTTTTGTTACCCTTTTTAAGATTTATCATACATTTAACGTGAGATATCCCAAACCAGGCGACCATTTATATTTGATCATACGAAGATGCATAGATAAAATTGAGACTAAATATGACAATATTGTATCTCACATAGGTGTTATTTTGAGTATATAATCAGAAGTCTTTGTGTATTACCTACAAACAAGTTTGTTTACCTGTTTAATACTTAGTGTTCTATTGTCGAAATGGATTTAAATTGTAATTATTGTAACCAAAACGTTTGTGACTTTAAGAAATACATTTTTCACTTAGAAACAGTCCATAATATAAATAACTATTTTGTGTGTCCTTTTCAAAGCTGCAAACGGACATACGATAAAAAAAGTCGATTTAAAAGTCACTTAACTATGTGTTACAATACAAATCGCAGTAGTGACAGCATTTCTCATGACAGTAGTAATGATCCGAGTAAGTTTATTTCACCGGAATGTAGTTCATTTCCGAGTACCAATAATAGACACCAATCGCGTCCTAGATCGCCGTCAAAATCGTCAAACGATATTGACTCGGATAATGAGCGTTTTATAAAATCTATAAAAACATTCTTAAACACATTTGTATGCAATTTATATGGGTTTATTGGTTTACCAAGATCTTTAATACAAACTTTGATAGAATTGGTTTATAACTTGCTCAACGAAATTACATCACAAATATATGAAACAATTAAAAACGAACAAGTTGATGCCGAAAAAAGAATTAATGTTGTACAAGAGATGATATTGACATTACCGGACATCTTGAAAGTCTATGATACGGAATATAAGCGTCTGAAACAGTTAGTTGACAAAAAAATATATGTAGCTCCAGTAGAAGTAACCATTGGATTTAGCAAAGAACGATCTGTCAAAAATAATGATATAACCATGATACTTAAAGAAAGAAAACTTTATATGGCACCGCTTAGAGTAACATTAAGCAATTTTTTACACTTACCTGGAGTACTTTCTGATATAATAAATTATCAGCAAATGCTCTTTGATGAAAACAATTCAAGTGACTGCGATGTGATTCGAAACGTGACTCAAGGGTCGCTGTGGAAAGAAATTATGACTAATATCGAGACAGATAATATTATTGTTATTCCTTTAATTTTGTATTTCGATGATTTCGAAAGCGGCAATGCTCTAGGAAGCCATGCAGGCGATTATAAGTTAGGCGCAGTTTATGTTTCTATTGGAACTATACCACCAGAAAAATCAAGTAGGTTGGAAAACATTTTTGTAGCTCAAGTATTTCATTCTAACGATAGAGTATATTTTGGCAATGAAGCAATTTTCAGTAAGATAATTAAAGAACTTGAATTTTTAGAAGAAGTTGGCATAGATATTGCATTAACAACAAAAAACGTGACAGTAAAATTTATATTAGTTACTTTATCTGGAGATAATTTAGGGCTCCACAGCATACTGGGTCTTTATGAAAGCTTTATGGCTACGAATTTCTGCAGGTTTTGTTTAACTACCAAAATTGAATCTGAAACGCAATCACGCGAACTCGATAATCTTCGAATGGCATCAGAATATGATCAACATGTTGAAAATCGTATCGGAATTAAAGAAACATGCGTATGGAATAGTTTAAAATACTTTCATATTTACAAAAATTTAACATGTGATTTGATGCACGATCTGACAGAAGGAGTACATAGATATGGAATGGCCCTTGTCATTCAAAGTCTTATAGATAAAAATTACTTCTCACTAAATCGTCTCAATTCCAGAATAAAGTATTTTAAATATAATACTAGTGAAAAGAACATACCGCCACCGATAAATCGTCAGCACTTGATAAATAAAAGTTTAATTATGTCTGCTTCTGAAATGCTATGCCTTGTCAGAAATTTTGTTTTTATAGTTGGAGATTTAGTTGCCGAAAATGACCCTGTGTGGAACTATTATTTAATATTATTGGAAATAACAAATATTATTACTTCACATTCGTTTACTTCGGAACTACTTGATTATTTAAAAGGTATTATAGAAGAACATCACCAGCAGTATCTTAATTTATTTCAAAGTAAATTAAAACCGAAACATCATTTTCTTATTCATTATCCTACAATTATTAAAAAAATAGGCCCACCTATACTTATCAGTGCTTTTAAGTACGAGTCAAAACACAAAGAATTAAAAAAAGTATGTCAATCAATAACGTCGCGTAAAGATCTTCCTCTGTCTGTTATGAAGCGGTGTCAATTACAACAAAGTTTTCGCTACACAACAGGCAAAGGTTTGACTGATAAACTTTTGTATGGTAAATTTGAATTCGACAATGACAATCGTGAGAATGACAATTGCATTTATGTTGATTGGTGTGAACTAAATGGCATTAGATATACGTCAAATAATGTTTTGTTGCAAGATGTTGTAGAAGATATTCCGAAATACTATCTAATTAAAAAAATATTAATTAATGATTGTAATAATGACATTACATTTGAATGTTTTTTCTTAGATGTGGTTAATTATAGTGCTCATTTTAAAGCATATCAGGTTATGCAAACATTACGTACTAGTACACTAGCTTACAAAGATTTGTACACAAATTTAACTTCTGTAGTATACAAAGTCAACTCAGACTCCTATGTTAAAGTTGATTTTTGATATGTTTTCATGATACTCCGATATTAGAATAGGAACTAAATTTTAACATAGGAATTTGAATTATAATCAGAAGTCAGATTGTGGTAAAATGTTAAAGTAAATTTTTATATGATTTATTACAGACTGACATTATAATAGAAACTATGTAGGTAATTATATTATAAAGGCCTTGATCCTGGCGGTCATATCCTAATACTAATAATAATATAAGATAGTCCTAAACATTGAGTTTTATTAAATTAAAAAGGAACAGGAACGAATCATCTATTTTGTCTTCTTTTAATTGTCTGGGTGATAACGAATATTCCTTAGTTAATTTTAGGACTCTATACAAGGTGTCAAAAAATTAACTGCAAATATTTTAAGGGTGAACCAGTCCATGAAACTGAACAACTTTCCCCAAGGAACATAGGTCGAAATACGAAAAAAAAAAATTTGGTCCTCCCATACTAAGTGTGTTGGCCGGCCGGGTCAATTTGTATGGAAGGGCCAAATATTTTTTTTAATATTTCGATCTCTATGTTCCTAGGGGAAAGTTGTTCAGTTTCACGGACTGGTTCACCCCTTGAAATATTTGCAGTTAATTTTTTGATACCATGTATTACTTGATTAAATTTTCTTATTTAAGAAACGTGACATCGAATCCTAAAATAAGCATCAACGACAAAACAGCTGATTGTATCCTGACCCTGTGTGTTTGAGGATTTATGTTAGATGCTAAAATATTTATAGATTTTCATCCCATCATAAAAAGGATCAGATAGCTTTGACAGTAGAGTAGAAACTAATTAAGTGTAAAAGTGTTATTAATTATTATTCAAGTTAATATGGTGATTTTTGATATTAATACTCTATTACAGTCTGAGATTAAAAAATAATTCAAATGATAATTATATTCTGACAGTAGAGTAGAAACTAATTATGTGTAAAAGTGTTATTAATTATTATTCAAGTTATTATGGTGATTTTTGATATTAATACTCTATTACAGTCTGACATTAGAATAAGTAATTCATGATGATTATGATGATGATTATTGTTATATTGTTATTTTTAATATTCATACTTAACTACAGTCTGACATTAGAATAAGTACCTAATTCCTAATATACCGGGTGTAAGGGACAGCGTCCCGCAAACTTATAGGGGTTGCTCAGTCAACGATACTGAACACATATCACCGGTTTTTTTTTTCAGGAAATTTAAAAAAAAATTTGCTTTTCCATACAAATTGTCTGATCGATGTGGTCTTTTTGTATGAAAAAGCAAATTTTTATTTTTATTTCCTGAAAAAAATTCCTGGTGGTAGTTGTTCAGTATCGTTGACTGAGCAACCCCTATAAGTTTGCGGGACACTGTCCCTTACACCCCGTATATAAGTCTGATTGTACAGTTACGCTTTTATGATGAATGATATTATTAATGTAAAATGTGCTCAAAAATTACAAACACTGCTAGCTATTCATATATTTTTGTTCTGTCCACGAATTTATTGATATTTTTACATTTCAAAAAAACGAAACGACGCGTTAGAATTCAGATTAAGACCCACTTTGAAGTTTTTGAGCACAAAATACATCAATAACATCTTAATTAAATGATAAATACCACGAGATTTAAAAAAAGGGTATACACAAGAACAGGAAGTATAGGTCGTCACTTATGTAACTGAACAACTTTAATCAAGGCAAATTATGGTATATGTATTGTTCCTTTATTCCCGTTTGTTCCAACAAAATCTGTCACCGGTGACAAACATTGGGAACAAAAATCCCAAATGTGACTACAGACAAATGGGAACATTTCGTCCCCACTCGCATTTGACGTACATTACTCGCGCCATCGTCAGTGGCGGTCGTTGTCGGTCGAGCTATAAGTTCAAGGTGGGGCAATGTGGGACAGGGTGGCGTTACCCCACCCTGTCCCACCTTACCCCACCAGTCTCACAATGCCCCACCCTATCCCAGCTTGCCCCACCCTGTCCCACCTTGTCCCACCTTACCCCACCCAGTTCTACCTTACCCCACGGCCCCACCCAGTCCCACCTTGCCCCCACCATGTCCCACCTTGAACTTATGGAGCGCCGACGATGGCGCGAGCAATGTACATCAAATGCGAGTGAGGACAAATTGCTCCCATTTGTCTCTTGTGACAACTGGGAATTTGAATTCCCATTTGTCACTGTTGATGGATTTTGTGAGGACAAATGGGAATAAAGGGTATTGTTTAGCTTCATGATTGCCTAGACCTCTTTGCGACTTGTTATACCCTTTCTATTTCATATTGTTAAAATAAGCGTTGAATAATAATTGATTGTTGCTAGTTGGTCTTGACTTTTTAAGAACAAGTCATGATGGCTAATGTAATGGGTTACAATGTAAAAGACTTTTTATAATAATAAACATTTTTATTATGATTCCAATAAATACAGCATTTTTATTTAGTATTTAGGATTTTTAGTTTTTGTCTTGCGTTGATACATATCATGTTTTTGATTTAAGCCATTTTCCGGCTTAAATCAAAACATGTTATGTTTCGACGCAAGACAGTGCAATCTTAATGGTATAAACTAGACATATTCATATTAAGCAAATAGTTCTTTATCAAAGACAACAATTGCTTTGGTACAACAAAACCAAACGCCTCAATTTAAGGAACTTTATTTTAACGTGAGATTATCATATACTTTACAACAATAAATTCAATTTTTCATTCAATAAACAAAATCTCAACTTAACATTATTACTTTTTCATCTCAATACTGCAATTACTCAAGCCAAGTAAACATTTTCTTGTATGAACAACATAATAATTTTGTTTTATGTAAGGCTAGTCTGCAAGAGAGTAAGAAAGAGTTTTCGTTGAATAATGCTTTTACTTTGTTGTACAATTTCTTATTTCGTCTTAATACTGTAATTACTCAAGCCAAGAAAACATTTTCTTGTATGAATAATATAACAATTTACTTTTAAGTAAGGCTAGTCTGCAAGAGATTAAGAAAGAGTTTTCGTTTAAGAATACTCTAACTTGGTTTTACAAATAGCGGTGTCTTAAAAAAACAATAGATGTCTTGCATTAAACTTATTATTCTTGTTACAAAAATATATTTTTAAGAATATTTTTTACTATTACGAAGAAAATATTGTCTAGCGGCTATAGGGAGAGGATCACTTTCTTGGATTTAATAAATATGCCTTAATCGAATGCAATTTGACTTAATAGAAGAAATCTGTTTTTACCGTGTAGGTTGGAACCGAACTTTCGCCGTATCACCTAGGCAAGCTTGCTATATAATACTGTGCTACCTATACCTATATTGTACAGACTGGTCTGTGTCGTCATTTTAGAATTTTTCATCAACAAAATGGCCGGCAAAAAATCCAGTTAGCTCTAAAGATCTACATCAGATCAGACTAACTTTATTAAGAAAGAGGAAGCAAGAAAGTGTCTTCCAAATAGGTTCAGCTAAGAAAAAGATTTGAGAAAACGAACGTGACGTACGTAGAAAAAGCAATATCTATTCCAGCCGAATCACGAATTTCTTTTTCAAAATTGGTCCTAAGTACAGGACGTTGAACTCTGGGAAAGTTAAAAGATTCTATTTAAAAGGAAATGGGTTCGCGGGAACCGGAAGTTATTGGGAAATAGAATCGCGGCTCCTGAATGCTCGGATTGATTTCAAAAACTTGTTGACGTTCCATTTACTTGGATGGTTGGTGGTGTTGATGATATTTATAAACGTAACGGGATTACGGGATTTAAAAAAAAAACTCACATTAATTTGATATTATTATGCTAACCAAGCCAGAAAGATAAAATAAAAAAACATACTAGAATAATGAAATACAAGCCCCCCTTATTTTGGGAATGTATATCACTTTGAGATATAATGAACTGGCAAATACATACATTTACTTACTGTAAATACTTGAAACACGAATGTGCGAAAAATTGTTTCGTACCACAAGTTCTCGGAAAACATAATTAAATTATACTTTCAAAGGCTTCTTCAAAACTTCATTAGTTTCAAAAACAAGTCTGAAATCTGAAGCCCTTTACAATAAAAATACGGAATAAAATGTAGAATATGTACAGTCGAGTCGAGGGTATATTAAGTTTAGCCTTATTTAGTTCTTATTACTATCAATATAAGAGCTAGAATAGCGCTTTACTTGAATTTGACCGTACTTGGTTCGTTGCCTTCAGCACAATAATTGATTATTTCAACCGCATCATTCTGTATGTAAATTCTGTTGTAGCCAAACAAAACAAACATGCATGTGATGTAAAATATACTACTAATAAGATGATGAAGATTTTGTTTGTATTCATTCTTCTTAGTAAAATAGTAAACATGACTGAGATAACAGTATCCGCAGTTTTGGTAAGACGAATTAAGAATAGAACTAAGGACCGTATTTATAATCAGCTCTCAAGAGTGACAGCAAGTTTGAGTTCGTATCAGAAATGTCACTTCAGTACAAAACGATCTGTCAAATCCATACTTAATATTGCTCTCACTCTTGAGATCGCTTTATAAATACGAGCCTAAGTATACTGCAATAATAAAGGAAAGCGGAAAAATTTCAAGTTCAAAATTGAATAAATAAATAAACTTATAGATCCGCAACATGAATGCTCAATTTGGAAAAATAAAACATGAGCTACACTGTTTAGTTTTTCATTTATTCAATTTCAAACTTGAAAATTTTCCGCAGGAAACCCATTATAAATGCACATATTTTTACAGTTTTTTCGCGCAAAACTGCTCAGGTGGTCGTTTTTTTTATTTATTTTGCCATGCATCTAATTTTGATATTTAACGAGTAAAAGACTTAGCCCATCGCAATGCCGGTTAAAACCCGCCTAGTCCAAATATCGATTGACTTTCAAGGCCTAAGGCGCAGTGCAGATCGGATCGCAGTCGTCTGCCGCTAACTAAGCCCATTATCGTAAAACTTGAGGTCAGGGGGCAGAGTCATATTGTCTACGAGACTAGAGACAGAACTCTTCTGAAGAATGTCTTGTTAAGTCAAAGACCAGCTAAAACCCGCCTAGTCCAAATATCGATTGACCTTCAAGGCCTAAGGCGCAGTGCAGATTGGATCGCAGTCGGCAGCCACTAAGCCCATTATCGTAAAACTTGTGGTCAGGGGGCAGAGTCACTTTGTCTGAGACTGAATTCAGAATAAGAATGTAGTATAGTTAAGAACCACTCGTTGAAGTTAATAGAACGCCTGCCGTCCAAATTAGGCTTTAGTATACTCTCAGGCGCCAAAACCTATCTTTTTACATACATTAAGTCACGAGTTTATCCCTTACGGGGTAGGCAGAGCGTGAAACGCCTAATAAAAGGCGCCTTCGCCATATTTATCTTTAGTGTGAAAATTCAAGCACTCCTCTTGTTTTTTTTTTTTATTTTGAAAAGATATTATATATTTTAATAGCAACTTTAAAGCCAACTTTATTGCTAATATCAAATTCAAATATCCTTTGGGATTGTTCGAAATCTCTTTGATTAGATCTAGCTGCGTTGAACCCGAATCGAACATACTCACTTTACTGATGAATTTAGAATGTAATTATCTAGCGATCTTTATTTACAAAATCCAGGAATACTCTGTTTGAAACTGTAAACAAATCGATTGAGTGATTTGATTAGAAACAGATTTCCTGTTTATATTGGCTATGTATTTCAAAGAAACCTCTAAAAGTAAATTCACCTTAACCAATATTTTGTACATTAATAAAATTATTTAACTAAATAAAATTAACGAGGTTTTGTATTTGCGAACTGAGGGCTTTAAAAAAAACAATAAGTGCATCAAATTTTTCAGACAAAATAATAATTTTTGCTATTATCATAAGGACAAATACTAAGAATTCAAGATCTGCGAGTTAGGGGAGGAATATGTCCAAGACATGGGAAACTCGAAATGGATAAGAAGGAAAGAGAACCCGTTTGCATAGCAGGGCAAACGCTAAACAGAAGAAAAAAAAGTTAATTTAATGTTATTCGATGGTAGTACGGAACTTTCCTACTACTTCTACTACCTGCGACACCGAAATCGATTTCCTATTATGTAGGTAGTTGAAAGTGAACTTTAATATATCAATTTTAAAACACATATTTTGTTCCAACACGAAGCAGGGCATCCCTCTGAGTCACGTGTTTTAAACAAAGGGTGTCGTTGGTAAGTAAGACCACTGGACATCAGATATTATTTATAGCCTTCAGACCGTCTTTATTACAAAGCAGTAGAGCTCATATTCGGGATATACTGACGTGCTGTTAACCGTAAATATCGGTAATTTGGCTGGCCTTCAAAACATACAAGTTTATACCAATAGATATTCTACTATCTACTGTTTTCATCAGATATGAATATTGAATACTTGGAAATACTAAAATATTTACCAGTGGCCCAGTAGGTAGAGGAAATAATGATACAAACCAAACAATTGAAAGCGTTTAAGATAAACATATATAATAATAAAAACTGCTGGACAATAATTGTATAAATAACGAGGAAATATTATTATATTCCTGTGTATTTTAAGGACTTCCATGCTGGACTGGGAATTATAGAAAAACATAGAATGTGCCAGCTGCATTTCCTCCCGTGCATGCTGTAAAAATCAGCTAAGGGAATCGAGGGTTTCAGTTTATTGCAATTTAGGCGATGGGCTGACAACCTGTCACTATAGCAATATACATAATCACCTGTATAATAACCCTCAAAACTTGTCAGACGTGGCGGAATAACCTTTATTTAGGTCGTTTTTGCTCTGCCTATTCCAATAGGGAAAAAGGCGTGATTTTATGTATGTTTTTTTTATGTATGTATGTATTTTAAGGAAAATAGCTTGCTTTTTTTGTAAAACTATCCAAATTATCAAGCTGAAACTAACCTACATATTGCGAGTGCCTTGCTTATTTTTTAAAAATAATTTTGTTGACTATAATAAAATCTTAATTATTATGAGGAATAAATTCAAATTATTTGTTTTATGCTTTAATTTATCTTGCATGATTCTTTAGTAAAATTCTTGTATAACTTTGCAGCTAATTCACAGGGTCAAGGCTAGAACCTACAACGGTTTAACTAAATGCGATCCACAATTCGCAGACTGCACCGCGCCGGCCCAATGTCGCGGCCTCCGCCTCGCCTTGGCTATGTTACTGCATAAACTTCCGTATAATTTTGACTTTTTTTTATATCCTAGAAGATTCATGTTATAATTTATCTTCATAAATGTAGTATTTTTATCTCACAACTGCCGCTCGTCCATACTTGTGGTTGTGCGTTTGGACAATAAACCATCATCTTCGGTCATTCGATCCCTCGATATTTTGATTGAATGAATGCCAGCATCAGTATAATCCGGAGGAGGTCAGCAATGACACACAGGATGTTTGTCTGGACAGCACCGAGGGTCCGTCACGGATACATCTTTCAAAATAATTGTCACGTGACAACTGATTCTTTAAAATTGCATTGCAATCACGTGTCGGATAAATCTTTTAAGATTGTTACAGTTTGTTCGGCTCACGTGTATCTTTGTGACGTCACAAAGTACTCCTTCAAGAACTTTAGGATGTAACTACGCGTTTTGTTAACCACCGGAAAATTATGCCGAAGGTATTTATTCAACTTCTATGATACGATTTTATCACACCGAAAGAGTAATAGTTCGGCGCCTTTAAATAAATAAATAAAAAAACAAGTTACACACAAAGAATCAAAACATACAGACAAGACATCATCGCGACGCGGTCAAGGCTCTGCTGATAAATCTTTCAGAACAAAATATTTGGCAAAGGACACTGTAATTTACAAAATGAATACATAAATCGCCACTTTACCTTCGTCTGAGAAAGTATGCGAATTTAGTGCTGCAGTATTTTCTTTATGTGTTACAGCAAGGGCAGACTGTTTTATCTGATAGATAGAATCAATATTGCCTTTTGTCTGCAGATGTGTCGTGCGAGGCTGCTGGCTGTGTCGTCTGATGTTTCTTAGAAAAACTGAATCGTAACTTTTATGAAAAAGTCTCACTTGAGAGGTTCTCCATACCTTAAGAGGAATTTCAATATGGAAATGATGAAATAAAGAGTCAAAAGTCGCTACAACAACACACACAGGATGTCATGTCATCGCGGTCAGCGGGTCTTCATTCTTGTAAACAAAAAACTTGGCAATGAATGAAGTTGATACACGTAATAGATACATCAATGAGGATTTTAGATAATGTAAAATAATTTGAATGAACTCAATAACGGTGCTTATTTTTGAACCAATACGAAAGCTAGCATAGCATAGCATACCTTGTTCGAAACCAGTATATATTCCTACCAGTGAGACGAATTCAGTTTACCTTTATTTAACACTTAGCTACCTACGCTCGGAATTCAGGCTTTGAGCGAGTTTTTTATTTTCTCTCTTTTCATAGCTCAAAGCGCGTTCGCTCGAGTAGCAGCTAAAAATAAATTTGAAATCTGCCTTTTTGCAAACTGCGACCGCTTATTAACAAGATGGATATCAAAGCTTTGATATGTTGCCTAAAAACTGAGTTTTCGAACGCAAGCCGGACCGTGCGCGCTCGTGTGTTGTAATACAGTGCATTTTCGCTTACACGCAAGGATATTGATTGTGTTATATCGTAATTATTCCCGGCTAACTTTTAGTATGCAATGCAGATTTAGCTAATTCTCGCATGATATAACATTTTTTTTTTTAATTGATTTGCAGTCGTCTTATAAATCAGTTAAGTATGTCTTAATTTGAAAAGGGTTACCGCAAAATTATCCACGTTTTATTTAAAGGGGCTACCCTGAGCCAGGTGGCGCCCTCATCAGTCAAAAAATCATTACTCACTGAAAAAGCAATTAATCGAAAATCCGGTAAACCAGATAAAACAATGTTTTAAGAATTTATGAATGACAGATTCCTTAATTAATACAATTTGCATAGAAACATAATTAAACAATAACACTTTTGCCTCAAACCGTGATACTTACGTCGGAACGTGTTTATTGCTATGTAATTTTAAATGATGACCTAAGTATTTACGCGTTACGGAAAATCTGTCGAATGTAAGAGTTAACCAACGCCATTAATCATTAGCAACTCACTAATGACTTGGAAGCTGCGGTCTGCGTAAGGCACAAGTCTTTTGTTACATACATACAAATAATCACGCCTTAATCCCTAATGGGGTAGGCAGAGCGTAAACGACCTAAACAAAGGTCGTTCCGCCACGTCTGACACGTTTTGAGGGTGATTGATCTGTATATTGCTATAGTGACAGGTTGTCAGCCCATCGCCTAAATTACAATACTAAAACCCTCAAATCCCTTAGCTGGTTTTTACAGAATGCCCGGGAGGAGATGCAGGCAGCTGGAACATTCTATGTTTTTCTATCACTCCCAGTCCAGCATGGAAGACTAAGTCTATTGTTAAAAGTAGCAGTTCGTAGTCGCAAAATCACGACTTAACTAATATAAATCTATACCTGTCTATCATGAGAGAACAGAAAGGGGCGGCAATAAATTTAGTCCAGTTTTATTAATATCGTGCCGTTTTACGTTGAACAACGGAATCTATTCATATTGATCATCATCATCATCATCATCAGCCACAGAAGTCCACTGCTGGACATGGGCCTCCCGAAATTGGGGGTACCACGCTTGGCAGGCGGGTTGGTGAGCGCAGTAGAAGTTTTCCATTCACGGGGAACGCTGCTGCCTATTCTCTGGATTTATCCCTTAGTCGCCTTTTACGACACCCACAGGAAGTTATGGGGTGATGTTATTCTAACCCGGCACCACACGGGCAGTTCATATTGATATAACATTATAATGGATTTGTTATAACTCTCTCTTGGCGTAAGCGTTTACAGTAATATTACCAGTAGAGAAGAAAAGATATAGGTAATGATTTAATAAACAGCTTCGAACAAAGTACTTAAATACAATTCTTCTTTACTAATTTAAAACCATTCAAATACTTCCTGAGATAAATTTCAGGCCATCTAGCTAATTGGTATTTTATCTAGTCCGAAACGGCTTTTTTGGCCACCTGACCCAAGTTCAAGGACCTAATAATGGGGATATTGAGGTAAATTGGATACTTTACTGTGATTAATTTCGGTAAAGGTGCGGTAGAGTATAGCTATACATTTGGGGGAGGGCTGGGCAAAGCTATCAGATTTTTGTAATATTTCGCCATTGAAAAAAAATAATATTCACGCAGTACTATAATGCTGACAAAACTAGAGAAATATTTGTGCTGTGATCATCATTACTGCCCGTCCTTATCATAAGTCATTTAGTGTTGGTTTCTAGTTTCTACTATTCATAACTTTTCAGTTATCAAATCCACATTCATATTTATTTTATTCGTAGTTCATAACGTTTTTATACAGTTCATTCATACTTTTTTTCGGATTTTCTCTCCTACTAAGAGGTGGAAGGATAGAAAAACATTAGAATGTCCCAGCTGGTTCTCCTCCCAGGCATGCTGTAAGGGCAATATGCATCTGAAATAACTCTCAAAACTTATCAGACATGGCGGAACGACCTTTTGTTAAAACTGTTGACGCTCTGCCTGCCCCATTGGGCATAAAGGCGTGATCGTAAGTATGTAAAATTATAACAGTAGCTCTGTAGCTTGCACCGTGCTTGCACCTCATATCACGTATTATCGAGTCGTCAATGTAAGCGTCATGCGATGTCATTCGCTTGCGCGTGTGCCGACCTGAATGATAATGCGCTGGTTTTCCTCAGCCATGGCCTCGAGGTGCAAAGGGGCGTTACGACAGTTGACTCGAAGGTTCGATGGGTTATTAATTAGTTGTATGTTTGTTTAGTGTGTGAAGAAAATGTAGCATCCCTTTTTATTAATAAAACTTCAATATTGTAGCTTCTTGTACCCTTGATTATGCCTTAATTTGTTTCCTAAGGTGAATAACATAAAATCTTTCGTCATCTTCATTAGGCCTATGTCATCTTGTCAGATTATTTACGCAGCGCCCACCTACGCGAGATGAGCATCGTCTGTCGTGGCTAAATAGACCGGTCCTCGAACAAAACTTCTTAAAATCTTTATTCAAGTGCAATGTACAATTTTACAAAGATCCTGGATGTAGGTTTATTCCTATATAGGTAATGGCGTTTCGAATAGCTAGAACATTAATGTAAGTAAATTGATCCAATATTACTGTTAGTTAGTATGTAAATGTAATATTTGTGTGTTTATCTTTGCATATGTCTATATAACGCACATATCGGAAAACCAACTAAGAATACTGGTTTAATTACTTATGATAAATTAATATGCTCATAATGGCCAGAGAGCAGGCATGATAAAACTAACTAAAACAAGAAATGTTGAATGGAATAGAAACAATTGTATTCTTGTTAGAATTCTAATAGTTTAGATGTTTCCATTCTAATTTCTGAAAACATATTTCTCATTTATACAGATCTCTGCAAGGTAATTATATCACTTTCTTATCACATGTTTTATAAGAGATATCTTTCTATAAGGTGTAAAACTTGCAAGCAAACAGCTACTATTTTATGATGAGTCATACACAACTTGTATCATGACCTCTAGTTTAGTCAAGGAAAAAAACAATTATTTTAGGCTATTTGCATTTCTGAAATATCCTAATCCTAATAATATATAAAAGCGAAAGTTTGTGAGTGAGTGTGTGTGTATTTTTGTTACTTCTTCATCGTCTAAACAGCTGAAGCGATTTTGATAAAATTTGGTATTGCGGTAGCTGACACCCTGGACTAACACATAGGCTACTTTTTACCCCGAATATGCCTGATTCCTACGGGAAAACTCAGTAAGCCGCGGGTGAAACCGCGGGTCGGAAATCTAGTTGCCTATATATGTCTCCTATAATATAACCATCTAATTACTGTTTTATTAGGAACATGTATTATTTAAAATTCAATAAGACTCCAATACTGACATCAAAATTATAACCACTTATATAAAATTTCAGAATGAGTAATGTAAATATTTGCAGCTGCCTAAATAAACAATGTTAATTACAATTCAGAACATATTTGTGTACTTTATCTATGAATAATATATAACGTGTAACAGAAAGGGTATATGCATCAAGAAATGTGTGAATCTACAAACGAAACTGAACAACTTTCCCTAAGGAATGTAGGGCGAAAAACTAAAAAAAAAAATTACCTTCCATATTATATAGGAAATCAAAATTTCTTTCTACCTATATATTCGACCTTATTTCGATCTATGTTCTTTAGGGAAAGTTGTTCAGTTTTATGGGTAGATTCACACATTTCATGATGCATATACCCTTTATGTTACACATTGTATAAATTAAAGCCAAGACAGCATGTAAATGACATATCTGCCTTACTTACTAAACAGATGTTTACATTTTAATGTACTACAATCTTGTTGAAGCATTAGTCATACAGTTTCCAATTAAGTATACAGTTCCTTTATACTGTGGTTTTAATGACTCAAAACATACCTATAGTATGACTGGTATGTGGTATGTTGTATTGTAGGATGTCTCAGCCCAGGAAATAAAAATATTGTGGTACTACCATCTTAAGAGGAAGGAAATCCTTTTAAATTGTAGTATATTGTGTTTTAATAATATACATAGGAATAGATATAACACAGTATGGTTTGAACTGCAGTGTATACTGAGTTGGAGACCTAATTAAGTATTAAGGATGCTAATCTTCCAAATCTTGCTATAACAATCAAATGAATACAATACAAAATAACATTATTCTTATCAATAACATTGTTTTGCATATTTAAATGGTTATCAGTATAGTATTTACTTTCATGAGCATTTATTTACAATCTGATAAGACTAAAGATATTTTAACATCAATTTGTTTTAACCATAATGTGGAAAATTATAATTTCACCTCTAAGCCAAACATTTGAATGAATAGAAATAATAAAAGGTTGTCTTACGTATGACAAAGAGATTTAACTAACCTAACCTATGTTACTTCTAGTAGCGTGTAGATTTCTAATGGATTAAGAATTTAAAAAATGTATTATATTTTAAAGCGCTGGGTCTAGTATAGTTTATTTGCAATAATTAAACAAAGAGTTGCATACATACATACATAATATCACGCCTGTATCCCTAATGGGGTAGGCAGAGTGTCAACGACCCAAACAAAGGTCGTTCCGCCACGTCTGACAAGTTTTTTGAGGGATGTTTAAGATAGATCTGTATATTGCTGTAGTGATAGGTTGTCAGCCCATCGCCTAAATTACAATATACTTAAACCCTCGAGTCCCTTAGCTGGTTTTTACAGCATGCCCGGGAGGAGATGCAGCTGGCACATTCTATGTTTTTTTATCGCTCCCAGTCCAGCATGGAAGTTCAACAAGTTCACAGTCCAACAAAGAGTTAATCTATCTAAACTATTACCAAAATATATGAATGCTTCCTTTCAATGATTCTTTGCGAGTATAGAGAGCGATATTGTTTTTTTTAAGTAATAACCTGTATTTGGATTTTCGTTATGTATACATCAAATGCTGGGTTGGCTTTAGTATCTTCATTAGGTAACAAATAAGGTTGTTGATTTTGTTGCTCCGAAGGACGACTCTGACTGTCCGAATTATCATTAAAAGCTACTCATAAATTACGATGATTCAGCACATAAATATTGATACCTGGGATAGATTTTAAATGTTTTTGAACCATTATATACCTATAGTTCCTTCCATGCTGGACTGGGAGTGATAGAAAAACGTAGAATGTGCCAGCTGCATCTCCTCCCGTGCATGCTGTAAAAATCAGCTAAGGGAATCGAGGGTTTCAGTGTATTGCAATTTAGGCGATGGGCTGACAACCTGTCACTATAGCAATATACATAGTCATCATCTGTATTAGCCCTCGAAACTTGTCAGACGTGGCGAAACGACCTTTGTGTAGGTCGTTTACGCTCTGCCTACCCCATTAGGGATAAGGCGTGATTATATGTATGTATGTATATAGGTACCTATAGTTAATGACTATGACAATGGAGTTATCTCCTTTGTATTATTTTCTTCAGTGTCATACCTGTAGTCATACTATGGCGTTTCCTTATTGTACGACGATAAAAATGAAGGTAATAGTGAATATTATCATCAAAATGTTAAGAATTCAGTTCTGCCGTACCAAATGTGATGCGCAGTTCGCGATATCTTGATCAAGGCATGTTTTTACGGGCTTATTAGTGCGGAACAATAAATACGAAATGATTTCATAGCACTTACGTATTCCACTAGAAGTATCACGAGCAAACTCCCAACGAGGGCAGGTAGAAATCGCTGCGAAAAACAGCGCCCGACGCCTGCCATTTTTACACTTATTTACACTATACAGTTCAGAGCACTTTTACTCATATCATAATCACACACACTTTAGAAACGTTTTGAACAGAGGTCCAAGCAATATCTTTCCAATGTATTTGCGGCAAAGTGCCTACTGACCGCTTTCCACCATTCACCGAAATCGAATGACAGACAGACAGGAAGGATCAGGGATGTTATAAGCCAACTTAGAAATTATGACACAGGCCTGTCAAAATTATGGTACCGCAGCAAAAATTATGGTACGGTTTGATTTTCAGTAAAATAGGTAAAAAAAAAAGAAATGGACGTAAATTTGACATAGAAATTCTTCTCCTCTTGATTCTACCCCTTTTATTCTACCGAACGCTCACCGCAAGAAGGAAACAAGATAAGTTAAACCTACAATGGCCTATATCCAAGAGAATATAATCACTAGTATGCATCAAAAACAAGAACAAAACGTAATATCTGTTTCATTTCACGACAAATTGTGTGGCCAAACTACCATGTTTGTGTGGTAATTAATGGAAAATGCAAAATTATGGTACTTTTGCGTACCATAATGAAGTTCTAGGGTACAGGGTACGAGGACCTGAATTATGGTACATGTACCATAATTATGGTACGTCTAACACCACTGGGAAGGATTTCGAGATTTTGACAGAAACAAAATGGTGGCCTGATGTTCAGTCTTGCCATTTACAAAAAAATAACCCTTCCGCAGAAAAGGGCTCTATACACGACCCAACTACCAATCAGCTACAATATTGGCTACAATACAATACATCGTAGAGTGACTCCTTTAGAAAAAAAAACAATTCCATAGACAACGATAAGGTGACAGTTCGGTCGTTTCATTCCACAGGTGAAAAAAAAATTTGTTTGTACTATTTCGTTCGTTCATTTTCGGACTTGAATCCAAGCCATAAAATATTCAAAAAAAAAACCATTCAATTTCGTTTGCGTGGCTAGCGGTAGTGTTTTTTATTTTCTTGATTATATCCGATAAATAAGTTTTCTTTCAGACAAATTCTGTGGATGTCGTTTTGTAAATTAAGAAACATATAAATAGATATATGCGGTCTTCCTGCCTTACAATCTAAATAGTGAATGCGTATGTAAACTAATTATTCACCGATAACAAGCAAACCTTGTCTTGTGATTTATTGCATTATTTACTGCAATGGATCAATCAATGGATAGTGATAATTCTCAGCTACCGTCTCCCGAAGTGAAGAGGCCCCCGAGGCATCCGACCAAGCAGCAAAAAATACGATTGCTACAGATGATCGCTGAGCAACCCCTTCTGATCGCATGCAAATCGACTCCCGAGTTTAGTGTCACCGACGCCCGGGCGCTTTGGCAAAAGATAACTCAAGAACTAAACGGCTATCCTGATGGTACCAGAAGAACATGGAAGCAGTGGCGAAAAGTAATTCATTCTGCATGTTTAGTAAACATTCTAAGATCAATAAGTGGTCAGAGAGTCAAGTTCAGGGTGGAGTGAGTGAGAGTGCTTTCTGCCTGCAGTTTCACAGTTAATTAAAACATGGTCTTTAGGCCTATTACAACAAAATTGTCAAGAATCAACCTTGATCAATGCTCTGCCCTGAAGATGGCTCTCTGACCAAATCTGTTCCTATTGTAATTGGTCTTGTTTTTTATTTTCAGACTTGGCAGGATATGTCCGCAAAATTTAAGATCTCTTCACGATCTGGGATTGTTCCAAAAACAATAGCAATGCTTACACCAGCTGAACAGGAAGTGTTCGGCTTTAAAAATGTGCGTGCTACAAACCAGGCAAATAGCATACAAATCCGTGTAAAGAAGGAAGTTACAAACTCATTAACCGGGCCTGAATACCCTTCAGAAAACAAAATATTTGCCACATCTTACACAGGACAGAATCTCTCATCCTTTTCAAGGCAAGACACGAATGACATTCTTGCAGAACATGAACAGAAAAAGTTAGAATTGAAAGAAGAGTTCATTAATTACAAAAAAGATTATCTTAGAAAGAAATTAAAATTGATGCAAGAGCAGACAGAAGCCCTAAAGGCTATTGCTAGAGAATTAAGTGATATGTGAATTTGGAGTGAATGTAAAACTATAAAACAAGTTAATAGAATTATAAGAAGATATTTGTGTTTCTAAATCTGTAGAAGTATGCTATAGTTAGTAATAAAGTCTAATAATAAAGCAAATTAACTAAAAGAGCATTTTCCTTTGTGAATTCCCTGGTTTATATGGATTTTTTAAACTTTAACTGTATCCTATTTGGCATCAGTTGGTAGGAAGGAAATAAGGAGTTTATGAAAACAATGATTGAGTTTTGAAATTTAATGAAAATTGAAGTATGTCCATAACAGTTGGGGTACTTATTAGAAACTTAGAATAGTTGAAATTACAGCGAAATTGAACATTTTCCTTTCCTTTCTGAAAATCTTGAGCTACATCGATCGGCCGCCTTCCCTAGCTCAAAACCGGTACATTTTTATCGATACATTTTTGCACAACTCTATTTTTGACAGTTTTCTGCGTTTGGTTGATGCTCAGCAGGTTGATGCAAGGTGGGTAGGGTTGTCGATGTTGACGAAGTAGGTAGTGGACGAAGTGTCAACGTCACAATAAAAAAAACGTGAATTCGTGATTTTCTCTCAGATCTTTCTCTCTATTCCATATTTATTTTTTTGTAAACGTTTACTAACTAACTAATTTCAAATCAAAGCAGACGCCGAGGAGTGGGCTGAGGGTTATTTTATGTCAGCGGAAATGAGTAACAACAAGTACAAGAATTTCGTACGCCCTTCATCACCAAATCAAGCAAGGTTCTACACACTGCACCACAATATACACGGAGAAGAAGCAAAGAAAATATATTTAGAGGAAGTGAACGACGTTGGTGACCCTGAACCTGTATCGTACGAAGCAGAACGAACTCATGAAAAGCAAATTGTAAAAAGAAAAAGGCAGTTACCTACAGGACATGATATATCAACACTCTCAGATAAAGACTTGTTCATCTCAGCAGAAAATGATGATGCAGATACCTTAAAATTGATCCTAGATAACTCCCCTGATAAGATTAATGTTTTAGACAGTTACGGGTGGAGTTTACTCATGATAGCTTGCCAAGCTAATTCTGTGGAAGTTGTTAAAGAGCTACTTATCAGAGATGGTATTAACACGTCAGTTAGAGATAAGGCGGGAAATTCCGCACAAAGCCTAGTTATAAAAAACAAAAATTTGGTGTTAGCTGATCTTTTATTAATGCATAAGAAAAAAAAATCAAAAGAAGAGCAACTACTAGACAAACAGGATGATTACAAGGAACAATGTACAGTGAAATTAAAAGAACCATATGTTTGTGATATTTGTAACAAGAAATATCCAGACAAAAAAGAACATTTATCATCAACCATTCACAACATAAATGCAAGCAAAGGCAGAAAAATACCAGCACATTATGTAATACCATCTTCAAATAAAGGTTACCAGTTAATGCTGAAGGAGGGATGGGATAGAGACTCAGGTCTCGGTCCTGATGGATCCGGCAAGAGATACCCAATCAGAACAGTTCAGAAAAAAGACAGAAAAGGACTAGGGAAGGAAAAGAAGAGGTTAAAAGTAACAGAATATGAGAAAGTAGAAAAACTGACTAAAAAAGCCAGGGAAAGGGAAAATCGGTACAATAGACGGATGGAAGCAAAATTTAGAAGAGAATTTTATTGATAATAGTTATAGTTACTCTGTGATAATAGTAATAAACTATGTTTCCATTTTGATCAATCATTTATTGGTATGAACTTACAAATGAAAAGGTTGTATAAACAAGGATTGTTCACATAATACTTAAGATAAATAAAAAATACAACTTGAACAATAAACATTATATTGAATAATAAAGATCATTTTGCAAACCAGTTACATAATACATTTTGATTACCTTAATATTTTGGATTTATTATGCTTACAAAAATTGTACAATTTAAGATTTGTCACTTAAATAAAATCTAGAAATAGTAAATCAAAATAAATACAAAATATATTTTAGTGACAACTTTGTTTTTTTTATGACACTTTGCAACTGGTTATTGTGCTATATTTAAAGCTTATTGGCAATTAATGGAATAAAATATGAATTCTATGTGTCATGATTCTTGGCAATAAAATCTGGGTATAGTCAACAAACAATATCCTTTCATCAACATATGTACAGTAAATTCTTTGAGCTATACAATGTACTTTTATCTTACTCTAAATCAAAGATATTTCCTAAAGCTACTATTATTGTTATCAAAAATCAGGTGCGATCCAGTTAAGGAACTTGATGGCAAATTCAAATCCAACAAAACATGCTGCATTTGCAGGGAAAGCCCTGATCATAACTGGTGTTACACCCTTGTACAAAGCCAATGGGCCTTCTCTTTCCATTAGTTGCTTGAACACATCCTTCAAGCCGTTAGGATATGTGCCTTCCGGTGCCGTCTGTAACCTGCTCTTCAGCACATCAGCAGGCATACCGACTACCCAGTTTGCTATTCCAGCACATCCACCAGCAAAAATTGTTATTAACATCTTCATTTGATTGCTTGCATCAGCTGGCACTGCAACTTCTTTGATCCATTCATATGTCATGAAATACATGCCACTGGCTGGCACATCTCTCATTAAAGTGGCTACACTGCCCTTATAGATGCTCTTCATACCACCCTCAGCATGCAGCTGTTTGGCACAGTCTACCATACCTGCATACTTCTGCGGACCAGCAGAGGCTTGTTGGATTTGCAGCAAACACTTTATTCTTTCACCAGGTGCCATTACCGATGTGGTGAAAATTCCAGAAAAGGCTCCAGCTGCGAATAGTTCTGGCTTAGTGAGAGCCTGGTCTGGATTTTTCTGTATTAGCTTTTTACCTAAGCCAAAACCGAAGAAACTTATAGCGAATATAGGTGCTACTCCTGTAAGTGGTGCTGACATACCCTTGTAGAGCCCGCGGAAGCCTTCTTTTTGGATAGTTTTTGTAAAGCAGTCCCAGGTACCCCTGTAGAGTGGTGTCTCACCAGGCTTAGGTAATGGCATCGTCTGTAATCTCACTTTTATTGTGTCCATAGGGTGTCCAGATAAAACAGTGCATATTCCTCCAAATCCTCCACTAAGAAAGTACTTTATCGGGCTACTGTTTTCAGACATTTTGTAAAATCTATTGATGCACTCAAAAAAATATGATAATATAAAGAGAAAGCAAAGATATCTTTAAATTAAAAACTAGTCTAGATTTCCTGTATTTCGTTCGTTCGATTCGACAGCTGATAAATGTCAAAGTCCAACTCTTGATTGATTGGCCGCAACTTTCCTTACTTTTGAGCTTGGCGTCATGTAGTACATTTCTGTTTTTAGTCCAAAACTGTTTCCAAGTTTCATATAAAAACAGTAATGCATGGCATGCATGTCTAAATAAGTTCAAAGTGCGATATGAGTGAAAATATGAAGTAAAAAATAAAAAATTATATCTATTTTTTTATCTTATTTGTTTCTTGCTTGATTATGATATGATAAATATGGCTTGAGAAAATAAATCTCATAATCGCTAAATGTGGTGTGGCACGTGTCACCGGTTTTTATGATCTATGGATCAGCTCTATTAATAAAAGTCAGCTTGACCATAGACAGATTGACGTTGGGAGGACACAACACGCGTCAATCTTTGAGCGCGAAATAAAATTCAACACGTAAAATGCAGAGCGTATTTCGTGTCATTCTTGACACCAAATACGGTCTGCATTTTTTGTGTCGCGGGTTATTTTCTGAACTTTCTCGATGCGCTCGAGTAATTGGTGACAGAAAATGTGCAAAATGTATTTCGCGACAAGAAAAATGCAGCAAATAATCCGTGTTTTCAAGGAACTTCAATTACTGATCGCATCGAGAAAGCGCGGCAAGTTTTGTGCAGCGAGTAATTCGTGTATGTCATTGACCTTTCCTTAGAGATGTGAATCTTTCATAGCTGGCAATTCTGTTATCGATTTCTTTAACTTCTCGATTCTCATGACATTTATAGAAAATTTTAGATAAAGCAATCCGCGAGGGGGGACGGGGGGGCGGAGCCCCCCCGAAAAGGGGGGCTCGGGGGGCGCAGCCCCCCGCAATAAAAAAAAACTTCTATTAACCCCCACATCGCTGACAGTAGGTTATGTTAGGTTCCATAGAGACCCCCTGGAGCGAACGAAGTGAGCGACCGAGCCGCAGAGGAGCAGCTGCTATACAGAAAACCTTCCTATTGGTTAGGTTATGTTAGACTAATTTACTCACAATATCCTAGACAAAAAATCGATTTGGATTATGCAAAAAATTGATCTTGGTACAACTCTACTCTAATTAAAAACAAAATGGCACCATGACCTCGACGTACATTGCGCGTCAAGTATCTTTCATATTGTATCTCGCAGCCCGTTTAGTGCAGCGCGTAATTCGTGTCATCGACGTGGATTCTCGTTTTGCATTAAATTTGTCGCCAATTACGGACTGCATTTTATAAACCGCGTAAAACTTATTCAAAAGAATAAAATGCAACCCAACAATTCGCGTCAAAAAGTGTGCAAACCGAGAATCCACGTCGATGACACGAAATACGCGTTGCACTAAACGGGCTGCGAGATACAAAATGAAAGATACTTGACGCGCAATGTGTGCTACCTTGACGTTGACATGACAGATGACAGAACGACATTTTCAAAACAAATCGAAATCGAAAATTCGAAATCACATTAAAAAATTCTTCGGTTTTTTTGTGATGTAATAGTTGTTAACTTACTTCAAGATGAGTTGTAGCAAAGAAGAAATTGAGAGAAAGCGACAGGCTGCTTTACAGAAGCGACAGAGTAAAATTGAGCAACAAAACAACGCTACTGCTCAGAACTCTCCAGTGAAACTTCATACTTTTCCTTCTTCAATTTTTTCTGGACCATGTAATCAAAACAGCTCTATTGGTCCAATAAAATCCTTCAGTAATAATTCAAATAAATCGTTTCACCCATACGCAAAGCCTCAGAATAATGGGTTCAATGGTAACACTGTGCCGGTAACTAAAGTTGTTAGTGGGACCATTTATTTAGTGTCTGAAGACAGATTTGAGGTGAACCCTTCGGAATTCTGTACACCACTTATAAATATCTTCAAAACCATACCTTCTAGAAGCTATGGTAAGTATTTACCTCACAATTCTTACATATAGTCAACGACCCAAACTAAGGTTGTTTTGCCACATCTGACAAGTTTTAAGTGTTGTTTGAGATTTTTTTATTTTAAAACGTTTCTATAATAAATTATTGTTTAAGATAGATCTGTATATTGCTGTAGTGATAGGTTGTCGGCCTAAATTACTACTGAAACCCTTTAATCCCTTATCTGGTATTTACAGCATGCCCAGGAGGAGATACAAGTGGCACATTCTATGCTTTTCTATCGCTCCCAGTCCAGCATGGAAGTTACAAGCTCACATTTCTTGAATTATCTAATACACTGCTACAGTGCAATACCTACTTATTATATAGTCTTGAAAACTTCACAGATCCTCAGTCTAAGTTATGGAGTTTCTCGATAAAGGATTATCAGGAGTTGTGGTCTAAGGTGGTTCCATTGGCTCCCCATGTGGTTCTAGGTCCTCTTCCGGCTTATGTGCTTAAGGTAATTGTAAAATATTTTATAATTTCAGAGAGTCATGCCTGAAACCACTATTAAGTTTACAGATAAAATGGAGATAATATTGATAATAGAAAATTGAGTTTAAGATTAATGAACTCATTGGAACCAAACTATAAATTTTTATTGTAATAATAATAATGTATTCCTTTATAAGTCTTTAGAAATTATAATTCTAGATTATAATTTTTACTAAGTATTGTGATCTGGTTGTGATATGATAAGTCAGCTTCTTCTGTCATGTGGGTTTTGTGTTGATCGCCCTGATGAACCTTGGTGTCAGAGTTTTTAAACATCCTAATAGCAGCATAAGTCGGCTTTAAATATGCTTGTGAATAATATTTTACTGTGTAGTTTACTTTATTAACACTTGGATATTTTTAGGTGCTTAATGAACAGATGATGGATCCTAATAATGTTGACCTCTCACCCGTTGAGGCCACACTGAGAAACAGATTGATGCCATTTCAAGAAGATGGAGTCAGGTGCAGAATACTACTTATTTATTTCTTAAATTAATATGTTTTTTTTTTGTTCTTAATAGCTGCTGCATAGTAGACAAAGTTTTATGTAAAGTAAAGAATCCTTTTCTGTTTTATATGTGAAAGAGCATTGTTAGGTTTGTAAGCATTTGGGAGCACATCTTATTCATCTGCTTTTAAAATACATCCAGTTTCAGCCCTAAACTTTTGGTCTATAATTTTGTAAATAGTTAGCAAGCAACTCTACAACATAAACACACTGACATTGTCAGGTTCGGCATCGCCCACCGCGGCCGCTGCATGATCGCTGACGACATGGGCCTGGGGAAGACATTCCAAGCATTGGCCATCGCAGACTACTACAAACATAACTGGCCTCTGCTCATTGTCACCACTTCTTCAATGAGGTAACGTGTTTTTAGATGTATTTCTTAATTATAAATTCATGCATATTTCAATGTTTCTGGCTTGATGATTTTTCAATAGTACCTAGATTACGATATGCGAAAGAATTAAGTATTCCGAAATAATTATACCATCTGGATGGTGGGTGCGGCCCTAGTAAATAAACATTTGAGTATTGAGTAAAAACTGAAGGATCTGAATAAAATTTTCACCTTTTTTTAAACAGAGAATTAAGTTTACCATGGGAAAATAAATTGTTTCCACGGCAAAACTCAAATAAAAATAACATACATTGCCAACTTTACAGAGACACCTGGCAGAGTAAGATCCATGAGTTGCTGCCTTCAGTTCCAATGATGAACATCGCCACACTCACCAGCGGGAAAGATACACAACTTGTAGCTGATAGACAGGTAAATATATTGTAAAATCACGCCTATATATTTCGTGGGGAAGGCTGAGCGTCAGTAGCCTAATAAAAGCCGTTTTTGTCGGGTATTTAAGATGGAACCTCATGGAACTGTGTTGCAGTGACGAGTTTGTCAGCCCATTGTCTAAATTGCAATACTCCAAAACTCCCTTCACACTTTTATCATTAAATCGAAATTTAATGATCCATGACTGATGCGATTACCAACATTAATTCTTCTTCTTCTGTCGTATGGGTATCAAGTCGATCGACCCGATGAACCCTGGTGTCAGAGTTTTTAAACCGCCTAATAGCACAGCTAATAGGCCTCTGACTTGGTTTGTTTAACAACCACTATCAATGACAGCGACCGGGACCGACGGCTTAACGTGCCCTCCGAAGCACGGAATCCTTTTCTTCTCGGACAATCAGGTGATTCAGCTTCCAATGTCCTAACCAAACTGGGGCAAATCCACAGAGCAGATACCTGACACTAGATGGCGTTTCCCACAACATGGAATTTTCTAGAATGAAAATGAAATAAAAATGTAAATAAGTACTTTCGCGTGAAAAGATACTTTGTCTCTATCCACAAATCTTCGATCATTACGCGACACTTCATTTTGCACCGCGAAACACATAAAAATGAAATTATTCCGAAAAACGAAGCGTGCACTTCGGATAAGAACTTGTCGCGCACTGATAACAGCGCCCCCGAGCGTGGAGTTACTGAAATAATAGACGTGTGACGTCAGACCTCGAATTGATTGTTGCAAGCCTTCATTGCTTACAACAGCTCTACTGTATGTTTGCTTTGTGGGCAAATCTCACAAAGTGATAAATTAACAAATATCAACTTTGTGTTCCCCCCCTGGGAATCGAACCCAGGACCTCCGGATCGAGAGCCCATGGCTCAGACCACTAGACCACGGAGGAAGTTACCGAGAGCCCATGCCAACATTAATTACTATGATCTATTTATTTCTTGCAGACAGAAGTGGTGATAGTAAGTTACAAAATCACAAGCATGCACACGGATTTGTTGAAAAGCAAGAAATTTGGCGTCGTTATTATTGTGAGTATATTTAAATTAGTTAGTTTTGATTTGAAATTAATTTTCGAAGCCTTTTGGTAGAGAAGTTATTAATTTTTTAGATATCGGTAAGTTTTGTTGAGGTACTTGGTAGGTACAAGGATAAACTAATAATCGTTTTCTTTTTTGTTTCATTGTAAGTATATTTTACATTATTATATTTATTTTTTCTAGCCGTTATGTATCCCACTGCTGGGCAAAGCGCTTTCAGCTTTCAGCGGCTACATTATTATTATTATTATCGCTAGCCTATTATATCCCACTGCTGGGCAAAGGCCTCCCCCGCGGTCTTCCACTTATCACGGTCTAACGCAACCTCAGTCCAGTCTTTCAGATAAGCGTCAAGATCGTCACCCCATCTTTTTCGGGGTCTACCTATTCGCCGAAATCCGCCTTGATAAGATATTTATTTCCAGGACGAATCCCACTACCTGAAGTCCCATAAGGCGCAGTGCACGGTAGCTCTGTCCCACATAACTCGCAATGCGTCCCGCGTGGTGCTGCTGTCGGGAACCCCCGCCTTGAGCCGCCCGGCTGAACTATACACACAACTCAGCCTGATTGAACCTAAGATGTTTGCTAACTATACTGAATATGGTAAGTATTCTATTTCATTTTTCTGTATGCGCATTTCTCGAGATCTAACTTATATGTGTGCTAAGTTTTATCCCGATCCGTAGGTTGAGTAACGAACATCCAAACATCCAGACTTTCGTCTAGGTACATATAGATGTATTTTTTTATCGCTTTTGTTTTTGCATTTATGTTTATTTAATTTCCATCAAAATACACAAGATTTTCCTTTTTCTACTTATATAACCGTTACATAATGTTATTTTCAATACCTACGAGCGTTATTCTATAAATCTATTCAGGTAAACGGTACTGCGCGGGCAAGCAGACCAACTTCGGGTGGGACATGTCGGGGCAGTCCAACTTAGCCGAGCTGCAGATCATATTGCAGAGGAAGTTCCTCATTAGAAGAACTAAGGAACAGGTCCTCGACAAACTGGAGGGGAAAACTAGGTCCGTTCAATACATACATATACGAAATCAGGCTTGCGATCTCACTCGATCAATTTAAATATAATATTAAAACCTTTGAGTACATTTACTGGATTTTCAGAATACCCAGTAAGGGAAACAGCTGGTATATTTTAAGTTTTTTTTATCAGTCAAAAGATAACTATTAATCTTATTTGCTTTAACTGACTTGCAATTGCAACAATCTATACTATCAGCTTTCAAACTACTCTTATCAACCCCATGCCCCATACCTTTTTATTAACATAAAGTATTCATTTCACTTATTTACTGGGCTAACTCATGATACTGTTTTTGTGGTAAAAACATAGGCAATTTACCTTTTATCCCGATATTTCGACTCGGTTGCACGAGTCGTGGTCGTGGGTTGACTCGGTTGGTAAGTGACATGTGTGAAAATTATCGCGAGTGCTTATGAAGTTATATTATTATAATTTTTTATTCCAGAGAGTCAGTAATCCTGGACAGCACCCTTCTCGAGTTCACGAAGGAGGATCACGAAGAACTATCACAAATGGCCAAAACATACAAGACCACCAAATCCTCGGAGAAACACACCGCATTGATCAACTTCTTCAGCGAGTCTGCGAGAGTCAAGATACCTGCCATATGGTGAGTTACAAGTCACGCCTGTATCCCTTACGGAGTAGGTAGAGCGTGAACAACCTCGGGCGTTTAGCGCGATACAAGGTGTTTTTGCCATATTTGATAGGGTTTGAGGGACATCTTAGAAATATTTAACTGTGTATTTCCTTGTTGGTATTGCTACAGCTACAGTAATAGCGTGATAGGTTTTCAGCCTTACGCAAAAGAATATAGCAAACGCTAAATTTCAATGCACCGAAATCCTCTGATTTAGGTAAAGTTTACTGATTTCGAAGTTTCTAAGTTTGGTCGATGTGTTGAATTCCACCACGGATAACCTAGTTCCATGATACATAACAAAAAAATCACAGAAACATTTTCTATTCCAGCAAATATCTTCGACAACTTCTGAAGCAAGAAACTGGGAAGTTCCTGATCTTCGCGCATCACCGGAACATGATCGATGCCATTTGTTCAACACTAGATGAAGAGGGTGTACATTATATGAGCATAGTGGGCAGCACACCGGCCAACGCTAGAGCTGTGAGTATCATCATCGAGTAATATAAGGTATCAAGCGTGAAAGGCTCTATGGCCTTTCTGATGAATGTCGAAGAACATGAAATGCATCGGTTCTTTGTTCACCACTGTTTCGTCTTCGTTTCGACTCTTCAGATGCGGAAGTGTCCGCATGACAGTTGGTTGTCAAGTGCTTTGCTCTAATGAGCTTAGCTTGTTCAACGTAGTATATTTAACTCATCAATCATCATCAGACACAGACATAGGCTTCTCCCATTGAGCTCGGTATTCGTCTCTTCGCATTCAGTTCCTTTCATTACCCCCTATCACGCGGAAGGGCGTAAACACGGTCTCCATTTTAAGAACTTATCTACTCCATTGACCATCGATTCTGCGATATACAATCCATTGCTGCTTCAGCTTGCGGGAATACGCATAAAAAATTAAAAGCTATTAAAATTAAAGGAAAAATACTATTGAAGCAAAAAACCATATTTACCTGATATTTACAAACCAATCTGGCCCATTACTATGAGTTTATAATGGTGAACTTTTTACTAATAAAGCATTTAGTTTCACCTGGACACAGTTACAATGGGACACATTCCCAACGGGACACAGTTTCAAACAGACACAATCTCTAATGGACACATTGGTACAATCAAATACAAAATATGTTCACTGGTTTTACAGATCCGCCAGAAAGAGCAGAAATTATTTTAATGAAATAAAACACTAATAATAATGTTCTGTTCCAGGATCTGGTAGACAAGTTTCAATACACGGCGTCGTGTCGTGTCGCCGTGCTGTCCATCACGGCCGCAAACTCGGGGCTTACTTTGACAGCTGCCAACCTCGTGCTGTTCGCCGAACTGCATTGGAATCCTGGGGTAAGATTGGGTATTGGAATCCTGGGGTAAGATTGGGTATTGGAATCCTGGGGTAAGGTTGAGTATTGAAATCCTGGGGTAAGATTGGGTATTGGAATCCTGGGGTAAGAATGGGTATTTGAATCCTGGGGTAATATTAATTATTGGAACCCTGAGCTGAGGTAAAATTGGGTATTGGGATCCTGGGTTAAGATTGAGTATTGGAATTCTGGGTAAGATTGGGTAAAAGAATCATGGGGTAAGATTGAGTATTGGAATCTTGGGGTAAGATTGAGTAAAGGAATCCTAGGTAAGATTGGGTAAAGAAATCCTGGGATAGTTTAGGTATTGGAATCCTCGGGTAAGATTAGGTTGTATTGGGTATTGGCTAGGTATTAGCACAGAATAGGAATCTTGATTCATGTGATAAGATTATATTATGAGAAGACTGGTGCTGGAGTAAGATTGTATATTTTTGCGGCTGATGTAGTAGTACATTGTATGAAAATGAAGGTTATATCACGTTTTATTTTGTTCAGATCTTGACACAAGCGGAGTCCCGCGCGCACCGCATCGGTCAGCAGGGCGGCGTGTGTGTGCGGTACCTACTAGCGACAGGAACGGCCGACGACCACATGTGGCCCATGTTACAGGAAAAACTTAATGTAAGCCGCATTTTGATATTCATGATTCTAAAGGTTAGTCCGCACTAGAACAACGCGGCGAATTTCGTACATTTTTGACAGCCTTGCCGCGCAGTGTCGCGCGGCTGTGTAGTGCGGTCTAGCCTTTACGCTTATTTTTAAAAGTTTAATTTTACAGCTTAGAAACTAACTTACAGGCATTATACATTATTGTTTGTTTTAGGTTTTGAACAACGTTGGACTTAGCAGAGATACATTTGAAGATACGAAGACTAGTCATCAGGTAAGAATTCATAATACAATTTAAAATTATCAAAATTATTTACTAACTCCAAAACAAATTCATCTGATAGCTCGCTCAATGAAACTTTGCATGGTTTGGCGATAGGTGGCACTGTGTGGTAGAAATATTTTAGACGACTTCATAATTAGAGTTTTCAGAGACCTGTTTTCCTATTCCAGGAGAGCAAAAACAACATGACACAATACCTATCACCGAGTTGCTCGAAAAACAAAAACGACTACATACCAGGTACTAACATTAAGAAATATCCAACCAATCAGAACAGTGCTTCAAGTGGTAAAGAAAACTACGGACATTCCTCCACGAGTTTAAATAACTCAACATGTCAACAAAGTAACTCAACAAGTCAACAAAGTAACTCAACATGTCAACAAAATAACTCAACAAGTCAACAAAGTAACTCAACAAGTCAACAAAACCCAACAAATGGTCATAGTGTACGTGATGGTGTTGATTTGGATAAGTCGTCGTTCTTTGAAGATGAAGAAGGAGATGAGCTTTTAGCTACATTGGATTTATGATTGTAGTCAGGTAGGAATCTTTTGTATTAACTACACTACAACGAGATATTTCATTCACTAAAGAAATTTCAAGGGACTACAGGTTTAGACAACGAAACTGAACAACTTTCTATGTGCAACATAGGTCGAAATATTCATGAAATATTAGGAATAAAATATGATCCATGCTCCATTACAAAATTCAAAATCAGTAACCATTTGCAATTTCAATCTATGTTCCAAAGGTATGTCAAATGGTACAACTGGCACGGCGGGAGTTATTCAGTTTCATTGTCTAACAAGCCCTTTTTTTGTGAATGAAAAATCTCACTGTATTTTGTGTCTTCACATTTTCGGCGTGTTATTTGGGGGAAATGGATAATTTTTACTAGGACATTAAACCTCGGAATGGTATAGTCTTTCCATTATAACAAGTTCAATAATCCCGCCTACCAGAAAAGTGATAAATCTTAAGTAAAAATATAGTTCTTACAGTACAATTTATAACTCCTTCTATTGTTTAAATCACCTATTTAAAGTCCTGAAGTACTTATTTGCCCCATATTAGAATCATTTCTGCTGTTCAATTAAAATACTTATATTTTTGATAATAATTTGTTAAGTGATTCTGTTTAAAATAATATTAAGTGTCTTTTTGTCTACATAATGTTGGAAATCTCACGTTAATATTTAAGCTTTTTTGTAAATATTTCCAGTGATAATAAAATACGTTTAAATTATTATAAGTATTTTTTTCTCTTGAACATTCAGTATTAAATAGGCAATTTTTGGACTATACCTACTTTTTTTATGTCTATACTTGAACTACGTCATCACTGTATGGTTCGTCATGATAATTATTTCTTTTCTTTAATGCAAATCTCTTGAAAAAAAATTAAAAGATCATTTTGTTGCCTAATTTTCGGATACTGTCGGCTTTATTAGTTTTATTTATCGAACGTTAAGTAGATGAAAAAATGTGTCTTATTTCCACGAGAGAAAAAAAAACAGCCGCGATTTTAATCTTTCGGGAAAAAACAATAATTACGGTCCGCAAAGTTTGTATGGAGAATACCCAAAGAATATCCTAATATTTTTATTAATTTAATTACGTGCTTAATACAAGGTGTGACCAAAGGTTGTGACGTACAGCGGCAGAATTCCATCTATCCCGAATGACAGATGCAGGCCAAAAAACCTGCTGTGTTGTGAAGTTGTGATGCATATTGACGCAAGTCGATGGGAAAATCACAAAGTACTTCAGTAATGCTTACAGTTTCCTTAGGGAAACTATCCGTCTCATATAAAAGCTCTGTACAATTAGCAATAGGTCATTAGTTCGGAAGTCACTTGTGATTTTACATCCTCAAGGAAATCGTCAAATTGTGGAAGGTGTTCTTGCTGTGCTTTTTGGAGAAAGAAGAAAACCATGATTAAATACGGTAAGTTTGTAATACAAATATGCAGTAACTTACTATTTACATTTGATATGAGTTGCATAGGTACATATCTTTCAAAAGAGTTGGGACTCTAATTTTCTTACCAGAACAAGTTCTTTTACTTTGTATCAGTTTTTTGTTTCTATATGGGTTTTAGTTGTTTACTTATTGTATTTTGTTTTTGTCGCAGGCTTATTACTAAGTGTGGTGGGCACCTTCGTGTGCGTAACCGCAGTATCACCATCGCCGCCAACTCCATGCCCCAAAGAAGTGAAACAAGTGTGTGGTACTGACGGAGTGACGTACAACAACTTCTGTCTTCTTGATCAAGTACACACTCGGGATGAGAAGGTTGTGCTTAGCCATTTAGGATCGTGCAAGAATGGATCGGTTGAGAAACAAGCGAATGTTACAAGTGGAATGCAAAATACTACGGACAATGTATTAAATAAAACGAATGAAACTGCAGAAGACTTGAAAGATGGAAATGAAGAAGCTCAGAACTTAAGCGAGACAAATGACGAAGACATTCTGCAAAAGACAAGTGATGTTGATGATGAGGCAGTTGAAGAAGCTATTGTTACAGAAGATTCTGAAGTTGAAAATATAACTGAAAAGGTGACTGATTATGTAAACAAAACTGTTGAAGCTTTGGAAGAAGAAGAACAAACGCATAGTTTTGAAAAGCCTATCGCGGAGCCAAATGCTACTACTGAGACCGAAGTAAAAAATGTGAGTAACGCCACCAACTCTTCCAATGCAAAAGAGCTTGAGAATGATCAAAAGGTAAAGATTGATCAAAGTAAAACTAAAACTGATGGAAAAAACGTTACTGAAAAGAACGAAAAATCCAAAGTCGTCAAAAACTCTGAAACAATCCGTAAACGTCGTGATGTAGATAATCTTGCTGCCAATAAAAACAATGACAAAGTTGAAGCTACAAAAGGAGGAAATGTAAAAGTCAGTAAAAACAAAAGTGAAAAGTCTAAGAAGCAGCGTAATGTAGAAAATGTGTCTAACACAAACGGCGATGAAGTGAAAACTAGTACCGACGGTAAAGTTGAAGAAACACCTAAAATCGCCAAAAACAAGTCCGAAAAGTCAAGAAAGCGTCGAGACGTTCAAAATGAAGGTAAATTGAATGCCAAGCATGAACAAAAGCAATCTGAAAAGAAGATAAAAGATACCAAAAACTCCAAGAACAAGGTTACAAAATCTAACAAACATAAAGGCACAAACAGTTCTCATCAATCCAGGAAGCAACGTGATGTGAAAGGGAAAGACGGAAAGAAACATGTTCAGAAAACCAAACACTCTAAACGCGCTGATGGTAAAATGAAGAAAGGCAGTCAGAATAATTAGACAATAGATAGAACATAATAAGTCTGATAGAACAATTTTTTTATATTTCATTTATATTTTATATTCTCATTACTTTTAATTAGAACAATTTAGTAACTTTTTTTAGCAATGTAATGTATCATTTTGTACACCAGTCACTTTTCTGCTCTTTCTTCGTAATCCATTTTTATGAAAAGTAAATAAATTAAGGGAATATCTCTGTCTATCAGAGAGAAAGAGAGAGCAAGAGATAATTTACTGCAATTAACTTAAGATATAATAAATCCGCCTACACCAACCATTTTCATTTAATTTAAATACCTAATAAAACAAAATCAATTTCTATAGGTAGATTTCTTTAATGCTAGACAAATTTTTAGAATATTTCCAATATGCCTGCAACAGATTTTGTTTTCACTGCAACAGGCTTTTAGCTAACGGATGTGTTCATCGATGTGAAGCGAAGCTGCGTCAATGCGTCGAGTTGCTTCGCCTATATGACGGGTCACTTCGTCTATATATCGAGTCGCTTCGTCAATGAAATGTGTAGCTTCGTGAATGTTCTGATTAGCTTCGTCTCGAGTTTTAGGGTAGTTGTGTCGAGTTTTCGCGTTGTTGTAATGCGTGGCTTTTTCCTCGTAGCGTTCTGCAGCGGTGTTATAGAGCGTCACTGCGTCGTCATATCGAGTCGCTGCGTCGCTGAAGCGAGAAAACGCGTAGCTGTATCGCATCGCAGTATCTTTGTAATGAGCCGGTTTGTTGCTGTCATTCAAATAGGTGGTTGGGTCTTTGCAAGGGCCGTCGTGAGCGACTTGTACCGTCGATCCGTACCCGCTGACCCAATTCTCGCACCACATTTTGCATTTCGTATCGTAGGTTTTACCATCCGTACCGCACACATGTGAATGAGAATCGTCTTTACAGGAGCAGCCTTCGCGGTCTTTCTCGCAGACGCTGGAATGTTTTATGTCTAAATCGGAGTCTACAAGCTCTGCGCATTTGAACTGGCATTCATTGATGTAGGTTTTCCCGTCGGTCCCGCAGACGATCAAGTCCACAGTGTCTCCACACGCGGAGCAGTTGAGAGCTGGTGTAGAAACAGTAGAATTAGCAGAGTGCTGCCCTCTGTGCAGATGATGTGATGTAGGAATAGTTGCCGGTGTTTCTAGTTCAGGTTGATCTGTCGTTGGCTGTGCCATTATTATGCAAACATTTATCGTAATGAAGAATATACCTGGAGCAAACAGATAATGCTTTCAGTTCAGCGGCATCATGTATGTAGAGAAAACGAAAACATGTACCTAAGTAATATGAAGGAGTCATAAATTAGCCCTTAGGATAGATATTATAGAATGAGGACTTTGTAAATAAGAATTACAAATTTCGACGCAGGCTAGAAATCAGATCTTGCATGGAATTTCATTCCATTGTTCTACCAATTGAACTTGACGTTTAAAATAATAAAATAAGAAAGCAAAAGAACTTCGCCGGATTGTTCGAATTTTTATATTTTGAGGGAAAATAAGTAGGTAGGTACGTACTTGACTTCATCATTGGTTTGAATTCTGTGATCAGTCTTTCGAGCTATGCGGATTTTTGGAAAATTAACTAACTGGTTCCGAACAAAAAATGTATGATTTTATAGGATACCTAGTTCACTTTACTTACAATAGCTTATCACAGTCAATCCTTTGTCACACATGGCCATGGTTCATCCGACCCACTAATCCCACTATGCACTCAACAGGGCACTCGCTAAATGACGCAGGTGACGCTAAAGTACGCACCACGACGCCGTACAGGAGACCTATTTTTAAAGCATTCGCATATGAAATAGTGAGATTTGCGTGCGAATTTCCAAAAATAATTTTTGAATTATTTGTTGATAGTTTCTACCATACGAATCTCTAGTAGTCCGTGGTCGCGAAAGTACAAAAATGGTGTTCGGATCGCTGACCAAACTTTTAAAATAGATTTTGTAGATGACTGATTTTCAACATCTTCAGACTTTGATTCGTTCGAATGCTTCAAACATACGTCGTCCAGCAAACACGACGTTTCCTTCCAACAATTTATCACTTGAATGAATCTTGTCCTCAATCATGTTGTTGATAGTACTGGTAACCTTTAAGGCCATATGCGCGATATTTAATCTTGCGAATTAGATCTTTTTCGCATTAGCTACTAATAGTTGAGGGTCTTTATTTTTCTGCGTTTTTTAAAGTATAAATCATTAGAATAACTCACAGTGTAATAGTTATATATCTTTAATATGAAACAAACAATCATAACAACAGCATTGGCATTTGGAAGCTTAAGATCTAAATCGTAAAATTAAGATTTGTTTGTCATCCCCTAACAGCGTCCTTCGTGGCTGATTTCAATGGCACGTCCACTTTCTTTGGCCTGACACTTCATAAGGCAATCGTTGTTGTAGGTCCTCCCATCATCTCCACAAACTGGGCTATAGATGTGATTGCATCTGCATTCGGCTTCACGCTTAACTTTCCTAGAATTCCCGTCGCATTCTCCCGGGTAACTAAGTCGGAGTTCGGATCTTTGTTTCCTTTCGCAGTTGAAGGTGCATTCGTTACTGTAAGTTTTTCCGTCGCTTCCGCATACTGGAGAATAGATGCGGGGACAAGCGCAGGATTCAGTTGCTTGTCGGCATTGACCCTGATGCTCCACTGCCAAACTTGGGTCCGACGATCTTGCGCAATTCAAGCTGCATTTATTAGGATAAGTTTGTCCGTCGGTACCGCACACTGGCTGGTAAATGTAGGGACACGCGCAGGGTGGTGCTCGGAGACTCCCTTTTTGGCACACGCCTTGATATCTTACTTCCAAACCAGGGTTTACAGATTTCACACAGTCCAAGTTGCACTTATTAAGGTAGGTGTTTCCATCATTACCGCACACTGGTTGATAAATGAACGGGCAGATACAAGAAGCCGTATGAGGATTTTCCTTCTGACATTCTCCTTGATGTTTTACTCCCAAACCCGGATTTCTTGATTTTGCGCATTTCAATAAACACTCGTTTGAGTAGGTTTTTCCATCAGTACCGCAAACTGGTTGATAGATATATGGGCAGATACAGGAAGGTGTTTCCTTTTGGCATTCTCCTTGATGTTTTAATCCCAAACCGGGGTTCTTTTTGCTTGCACAACCTAACGCACACTGATTGCCATAAGTTTTGCCATCGGTACCACAGACTGGTTGATAGTTGAGTGGACAAAAGCATCCCTCGTCAGGGACATCTTTTTTGCATTCTCCCTGATGTTTTAATCCCAAACCGGGGTTCTTTTTGCTTGCACAACCTAACGCACACTGATTGCCATAAGTTTTGCCATCGGTACCACAGACTGGTTGATAGTTGAGTGGACAAAAGCATCCCTCGTCAGGGACATCATTTTTGCATTCTCCCTGATGTTTTAATCCCAAACCGGGGTTCTTTTTGCTTGCACAACCTAACGCACACTGATTGCCATAAGTTTTGCCATCGGTACCACAGACTGGTTGATAGTTGAGTGGACAAAGGCATCCCTCGTCAGGGACATCATTTTTGCACTCTCCCTGATGTCTGACTCTCAAACCAGCAATTTTCTTGCTCGCGCAGTTCAATTCACACTGATTGCCGTAAGTTTTGCCATCGGTACCACATACTGGTTGATATTGTAAAGTGCAAAAGCAAGAGTCGTCATTCTGGCAATTACCGCGACTTTTAACTTCCAAATTAGGGTTTTTACGTTTCGCACAGTTCAGGAAACATTCGTTGTTGTACGTTTTCCCGTCAGTTCCGCATACTGGATCAACATAGAGAGGACAAAAGCAAGAGTCGTCTTCTCTATCGGTTTGACATGAACCTCGATGCCTCACCTCCAAAGTAGGGTTCCTTGATTTAACACAGTTCAGGTTGCATTCGTTGCTGTATGTTTTCCCGTCAGTTCCGCAAACTGGATCGTAGATTTTTCTGCAGTTGCAAGGGATGTTGTTGGCTTCAGTTTGCCGTTTACTTCTCGGAGTGGGACCGCATCGTCCTGGGGTTGCGTGGAGTTGTCTACCGGCTTTTGCGTTGGCGCATTCGAATTGGCATTTATTTCCATAGGTTACTCCATCTGAACCGCACATGGGGCGGTACTCTCGTGTGCATGCGCATCCTGATAGTGCGGTTACTCTTTGCGCGAAGAATGTGCATGCGAAGAGGAGTAGACCTGAAACAGTCAAGTTATACGAATAAGTTATAGTTTGCTAAATAAATATTGGAACACGGTAAATCGCTTATCTTTGTTTTCTGTTTAGCGTTGCATCACTCATTATTTACATCATACATAACATTGCAAACATTGGCTGATAATAGGTATTTTATGTTCGTTGGGTTTCCTTTCAAACGCGGAAAACTGTTCAATACTAATTGTTTTGTCACGTAGTAGATTCAGGGAATAGTCTAGTAAAATCTTTGTAGCGTCTGGTTACTTATTAAAGACGTTTGAATACGATTGTGTTTCATATATCATTGCATTACAATATTTGTGACCATGTAACAACCTGAGTGTAGGAGGACTTAATAATGTTATTCGATTGAAACAGCAAATATTAATAGCTGGAAAGCCCGACAGGACAATACCAGTGTAAATGAAGGTGGAATAAAGTAATTATGACAATTTGTATCGTTATCGCTCTATCAATATTGTCCTGTGCTGGTCACTTGTGGATCGCAGAGCACGCGATGGTTAAACGTTTGTATCGTGACTTTGTAGAGGTCGCACTGACTTTTTTTTTGTTATATTTTTTTAAAGTTAGAAATGGATTTGCTCTTAGCTCAAGACTAGGTCAGGGGCGACAGATATAGATTCGACGCCTCGACGGAGCGAGCTTATCCAGAAGAAGCTATTCACTCTGAATTTCAAAAGTAGAGTTACTGGATATGTATCCAGGTTGCTTGATGCTTCGTACATTGGTCAATTGGTCATCGACATCGACCATACACTTTAATCGCACCTATACCGGGTGTAAGTATACTAATATTATATTAATATTATAATTATTTAACATTAAGCCGCGGGTGAAACTGCGGTGCAAAAAGCTAGTTATTAATAATATTATTAGTACACCTGTGAGCCTACACAAGAAAATATGACGTAAGTTTCTAAGGAAAACCCGATGTTACGCTGTACCTATTCTTATTGCAATTATTTCCCACGCATTACATATCGAAGCAGCCTCACTAGGAGATGACTCCCTCCGTGGTCTACTGCGCTGAGCCTTGATCTCCCGATCCGATGGTCTTAGATTCGATTTTCACGGGGGAACACAATGATGAAAATGAATATGAACTGACATTATCACTGTGAGAAAATATTATTCTCCTGCCTAAACAATTGAATGAACATCGATAAAAAATGGTAGAAAGATTGATTTAATGATTTTCTGTCGTCCTACAATTTTTCCTACGATAATAATAATTTTTGAATAGGGAAAGAAGATAAAAATACACCTATCATTCTGAAGTAGCCAAAAAGCTTTGCATTTTTAATGCTATATTACGCAGGGGCGGAGACACATTGTTTATTAAACGAGTTTAACTCCATGCATAAAGGTTTCGTTGTCACCCGTTAAAATAAATTATTTCCGATGATTTCCACTTGCTAGAACGAAAAACGTAGAATGTGCCAACTGCAATTCCTCCCGAGCATGCTGTAAAAATCAGCTAAGGGATTCGAGGGTTACAGAATATAGTAATTTAAGCGATGGGCTGACAACCTGTCACTACAACGATATACAGATCTAGGTATATTAAACAACCCTCAAAACTTGTCAGACGTGACCGAACGACCTTTGTTTGGGTCGTTGACGCTCTGCCTACCCCACTAGAGATACAGACGTATACGGTATGTATGTATGTATGTAACTTCCACTTGCAATTACTTTGTACTTACGTGCATTATATATTTACGAAAAAAAACTGTTCATTAATTGTGAAAAACTGCTAAGTATTCTATGTTTTAAAACATGATATTATAGTAATAAATTTTATGCACG